>JAAAKO020027607.1:0-13831 GCA_010015015.2 Bolitophila cinerea
TTTAAATATTCCAGATTTGAACATTGTTAAACACCAATATTATTATATTGTTTAATATTTATTGTATAAGACCACGGGTCTATGTGTTTAAATAAATGAATTATTATTATTATTAAAAAACTATTATTGCACTTTTTGCTTTAAATTAATTAATTGGAGTTGGGACCACTGGCGGATCCAGGGGGGCATGGGGACATGTTTCACCAGGAACAATATTATCAATTAGAAATATTACATAACCATGGAATAAATGGTATACATATTAATTTATATTTTACTTTTTTCTTTGTATATGGTTGGGTATATCATTATATCTTGAAGTGCCGACGGTACCTGGTCCGAATTTAGGCTCTGATCCTTACATTATTGATATTTTGTCTCTATAGTTATTTAATTAACAAAACAATGTTTGCTTTCAAATAAAATTTAATTTCAAGAAATATGCAAGCTGTATCAGTCTAATCGAAACATGAATTATTCAGCCAGATAAAAATAAGAGCTGAAAAATGCCATATTTAGCAGAAAATTTAGGCTGTGATATTTTCCAGGTTAGTTGGCTTATTTAGGAAGTTGAGCTTATTCAGGTTTTTTGGCTTAATGACCTAAAAGAACACTTATAATAGAGAGCTTTTTTAAAATTCAAACAACAACAAAATGTTTCCCATTTTTTTAAACCTCAATTTTGAAAAAGCTTTATATTGTAAAACAAAATTTAAAACCTGAATTTGAATACAGAAAAATGTAAAAACAATAATTAAAATACCTAAAAAATACTCAAATATTATCTAACGATATTACCACCCCCCATATTATTATGCGCAGCTCAGTCTTTGCATAAAGGGTATTGCACTTTTTTTTTACTTTTTCAACTGCATTACATCCAGCTTGCTCATCAACCACTTCATCATCTGTCTCTAATATATCTAACTCACTTCTACTTTTTTCATCGACATTTTCAATTTCACTTTCAATTTCACTTTCTCCTTCTGTTTCTTGCATTGCAGCAAGGATTTCGCTCTGGGTTATTCCACGTCTTTGTGAGGCCATATTTTAAATTTAGAAGGTATATATTATATTATTTTCTCTCTAATAATTTTTTACTAACACTAATAATATATAAAATAAAAGTAATGCATTACTAGTTCTTTTGTAAGAAGGCATATTTTATAGTTATTAACGCCATTTATTTACAATGATTTTTTTTAATGAAAAACATAACCTTTTAAATTAATAAAAAGTGTTTCTTTACATAGTAATATAGAAGTTTTAAATACATACTAGTTGCATTATATATATATTATATTTATAAATAATATAATATAATAAGTTTGTTGGTTTTTTCCTCGATCATTGTATCATGCTAGTAATGATGTAATGTACCTAAAACTTTGGGCCCAATTTGAGAAAACGTTTTATATTATGTTGGAGTATCTGTGTTCTGCTAATTTATTTAATATAATTAAATCTCACCTCTATTAATGTTTATAATAATTAAAATGTACCTATTACCGTTGTACCACATTTATGTATATATATTATATTGAATATACCTCGTAAAGCTAGTATATTATATATAATATCGGTACAGGCAGAATTCTATGGCTTGCATCTCGTTGTGCAATTTTTTGTTTTATTATTATTATTTTTGTGCAACTATACATATGTATATATATAATTTTATATATATAAATACGTGTGCAAACACGCGCAGTGATAAATGTGTTTGACGGAGTTATTTATTTATTAGTTTTCCGGTGAAAATAAATTATATAACCGCTGCGTGAAAAGATAAATTATCGTTTAGAGCTATCACAATAATATATTATTTAATATCATGTATAAACGCACAAATATATGTGTATACACTACACATCATATAAATGAGTGTATAAATATATTATATATTTTATGGTATATATATATATATATAAAATTTTGTTATACATATATTTTGTAAAAGCGTGTGCACGTATAATTTATGCATGCGAAATTCTTCAAATAGTCCGAAAAAAAGTATTTCACGCCGCTATGAATATTTATGTGTGTTTATTTGAATAGTTTTGAATGTATAGTAACATTCTGAATATGTGCTTATCGTTTATTTTACTAGTGTTTATTGATCTGTAAATGATTTTGTTATGACAGCATAAAAACTGTGTTTTCTAGTACGATTATAATAACTTCATTTCAAGTTTAATCCAACTTTAAATTATAAATAAATCAAATTAACAAAATATCACGATTTGTAGTAATGCAATAATCACACACTCGCACTAAAAGATAATTGTTGTATATAAATTACTGCAAACGTACCTTTGACATGCATCCGAACGTGCGTCGTGAATTACATTTTAATGAAATTAATTTAAACATACATAACTATGTGTTAACACGCTATGCTATGATAGGCTATGCTAGGCTATGCTAGGCTATATGCTCTATGACAGATACGAGTATATATAAACATTATATATGTTCTCCGTGGCTGAGTTTAAGCGTCGAGAGCTGGGCATTTATTGTTCCGCATGCAGAGCATAAATACATTACATAATATAATAAAGCATTCGCATCCTTGCATCCTTGCACACGCAGCAGTGTATGTGTGTGTGTGTGTGTGTGTGTGTATTACGTAGATCGCAGACAAAGAATATTTTCAGATTTAGGATTTGTAGCTGTGCGAAAGGACATAGGTATATATGTAGAGTATAATGAAGGTACTTTCTTCTATTATAACCAACGATATTTATGTACTGCCTGTGGTAACACGGATTTTGAAAATAGTCTGAGGTCACGCAACCTAATTTATTTTGTGATTCTACCTTGAATCACAGGTAATTTGGTGTTAACGTGAACTATAATTTGTATTTATTTTGAATATATTATGTAATATCACTTACTTTAAAATAAACCAGCGGTAAAGATATTTTATTGAAAAACAGTGTAGACTTGTCTTTCTGAAATAAATAAAAAAACTTAATACAACATTAATTTATAATTTACAATTCGTTTTGTCGAGAGTGACTTTGCCCTAAAGTAAAAAAATCTATGTCATAAAACATATTGAAAACAGCAGAAAAAATAATTTCCTTTTTCTGGATATTAGTCTTTTATGTCTAAATTGTATATTATAAATATATTTCTAAAATTGTTTACTGGTTTTTATATTTATTTATCAAATTTTTAATAGAAAACTTTTTTTTAAGTATTCGTTCTTTTATTTTTCTAGTTTTTGAAAAGAGCTGAAACAATTCAAAATTTCTAGAAACATTAAATACAACAACTTATTTTCAACCATCGACACAAAATACAAAACTGAACGTTTTTAATACTAGAAAATATAACGGTAAAATCAAATTACAATTTCAAGTAAAAATCAAAATCGTTTTTATTTTTTTTGCCAGTGATATTTTAGATTTTTTTTTTGGCATTTTAAAAATATTGCGTACATTTATTTTATTATTTATTTTTTTTTTTTTTAATTCTAATAAAGACGCAATTTAATCAATTTAATGGTTTTTTAATAAAAACATTTTTACCTGTTTTCTAATTTATATGGGAACATAAACCCCGTTTCCGTTTTTTAATAAATATTTTCCAGATATTTGCTTGATGCACTGAAAATGAGAGAATCCATATTTATAATAAATTTTAATTTTATTTTAAGCATAGTACTAAAATCTCGTGAAAAAAATATAACATTTAGCACGCAAAATTTCAAGCAAAAAATTGATTTAAATACATTGGTCAAAATTATTATTTTTTACTTCCGATGATTGCATGATTTACAATTGCCCTAGTTCATATTTGAACAGCAATAAAAATTAGTATATAGAGTATATAAATTAAATATTTAATTTACTCTAGCTTTATTGTTTTTATTATCATTTATTTGATAACTCAAGAAATATTAAATATTTATAAAGAGTTTTTGTTATTTGAATTGCATTAGTTAAATTTATAGGTATAGGAGAAAAATATATAGAAGTGTGTTGATTTGTTTGTGTTATTTCGTATATTTGCATTGATTAATTTCATGAAATATTATTATGATGTTTGTGTTATTTTAGTTTATACAAAAAAAGAAAATAAAAATAACCGCTGGAGTCGTCCCAACAACAATACCAACAATCTACGTAAATAGAGCGATCATCAAAACAAACCACTACCAAATCTTCCAACTTCAATTAAAAGCAGCAAAAAGTAATCTACGAAATTTGTATGGGGAAAGTAAACATTCTAAATAATACATAACATACATAATACAATACATTGTTTAGTTTAAGACGTGCCTCGTTGCAGATTAAATTTAACTGGTTTTTTAAATACTTGTAAAGTTGTTAATAAAATCAATAACATCTTTACAAGTATTTTAGGAAATAGCTAATATACAAAATAATAATCAAATGATAAGAATTACATTTGAATTAAAAACAAATTTCCAAACCAATGGATACAATACACAAAATGGAAACTTATTACATGCTAAAGCCACAGCCACTACCATGTTTAGATTTCCACAATAATAAACATAAGCATAATATATTTTAGTTAATGTTTCTGTGCTTAGATTGTTTTTGATTCGTCTTAATACACTAATTATAGGTTTATTTTTTTTGACATGGTCAATATGTGTATTCCATATAAATTTACTGTTTCTACTATGTCATTTTTTCATTTATCAATAAGAGGTTGCATTTTTCATTTGATTTTAGCATGTTATTATTACTACAATATTATGTTATCCATTTTAATTTTGAAAACATTATTAATAAATATAATGTATAATGGAGCAGCTAACTGTGATCCATGCGGTACTCAAGTCAATATTTTCCGTTTTACTTTTTTAATAAATTAAAATAAACTATTTTCTATTATTTATAAGTTTTTGATTAATAGTAATAATATGACTCTATACTGACATATTCATGTCAATAAGTTTTTCTATTATTAGATAGTGTTTTACAGAGTCAAAAGCTTTTCATAAGTCAATAAATGTAGCTAAGGTCAGTTTTTTCTTGTTAAGAGATTGGTTGATTAGTTGTACATGCTATTTCCGTTCCAGATTTCGGTATAAAGCCAAATTGACTTGGATCAAAAAAAAATGTTTCGGTTAGAAAATTCATAAGTGTATAATATATATTATTTCCTCTATTAGATTAGAAAGAGTTTGTATTATGGATATTGGGCGATAGTTTTCCACTTGATATTTATTTTTAGCAACTATCTCAGCTTGTATATATGATATTATTTGTCATCTAAATATTGTCATGTTTGTGTAACACATGTAAATTCAATAGATTTTTTTCTCCAGCGTTAAATTTAGCTTTCATATAAAAACCCGTGTCAGTACAGAGTTTAATATAAAAAATATTATATCAATTATAAATTTAATAAAAAAGAACAATAAACTTAAACCAAATAAAAATGTTTACTTTTCTTATACAATAAATATTATTAAAGGAAATCGAGAAATAGGACTCCTTTCCCTCCTTTTTTATTTTACAGGATGGCAATGCGAAGTTTCCAAATTTTTTCCGAAATATCTTCGGAAATCGGAAGAATTTCAAAATATCTATAATAGAAAGCCCTGGAAATATAATTAAAAATGCCCATCTCAACTTTTTCTGTTTGGTCACAAGGTTTTTTTACAGGATGATTTTTTTGTGTGTGTCGGAAATAATACGATGAAAACCATGATTTCGAATACAAATACCACTGTTTTGACTGTTTTCGGAAGGCAGACGGAGCCACTCAATCAAAAAAATACACTTGTTTTCGAGGAGTGAAAACTAAATTTAAGCCTTGAATAAAGATCAAACAAATAGTTTTCGTAAAATCACTGTTTTTAGTTTGTTTTCATTAAAACGAATTGAAGAAATCGGGTAAATGTAACGTAAAAGTGGTTAATGAGGAACAATATAAAAAACTTTTACTTTTTTTACTTTTACAAACAAAATAATTTAAAATCAAAATAATTTTTAAATATTAGTTGAGTAATTTTAAATGAATATTTATGAAAAGTTGTGCTCATCTGTTTTTAATTTAGTATTTCTAGTTCTCGGATCAAAATCACAAGTTTAACAAAGAACCAGAATTTAAAAACCTTAATAATATCCTGTACCAGATAATCACATTTAATATATTGGTTTAAGTTTTCTGGGTTAAATTAACTTATTTGTATTGTCTGCTGATCCAATCACGATATTGTTTTTTTATTTCTTAAGTTCGCATATTTAGAGTAACCCTGAATCTAAAATAAAATATAGTTGAAATCTCGTATAGCCTTAAATATATAACCTAACTTAGAAAATGAATATGATAGATTAATTGGTACCGTGTAGCTATTTTAATGTAATGTAACACTTAATATCTGTCATCTAAATTCGTGTAGCATCTACCCTAATATTGATGAATTTAAAAAATATTTGAAAACTTAAAAATGCATTTAATTGCTGTAAGCGAGACCTGGTTAAAACCATATATTCCTTTAAAAAATGGAAATAATAATGGGTTTAAACTTCTTCTCCACGATATATTGATTAAACAGGGTTGCTGGAGTTGACATTGGTCTGAAAAAATGGCCTTAGACTAAAACCTCTCAAAACATAGACTATCTTTATATCTAAGACTTCTGTTAACCATACTCAATGGCCAGTTATTAAGTCGGGTGATGTAGATATCCTTCCAGTAAACAAAGTTAATAACCTTGGCATAAATTTTAATAGAACTTTGACGTGGACTGAACAAGTGAGACCTATTTGTGGAAAGGTGTATGACGGATTTAGACGTCTCTGGGAATTTTCTAATATTATTCCCCAATACCTGCGCTTACTTTTTGTCAATACTCTTTTGATACCTTGCTTTACTTATGGAGACATAGTTTTCACTTGCTTGAGTTATTTGGACAAACGTAAACTAACAATTGCCTTTAATTCCTGCCTAAGATTGGTTTTAAAGTTTAGAAAATTTAGATCTAATTTTCGGATGTTTCCTATTATATAATATGATTATGGAGTATGTGTGGCTATGTATAATATCATTACATCAAAAAAACTAAACTACCTCTACTGTAAATAAAAATTCTTGAGATCTCTAAGAACATTAAATTTACTAACTGGCTAAAACGAGTTCTACTTCTATAGATTATGCATTTTTCATCCGTGGCATTTCACTTTGGAATTCACTACCAGTAATAATGAAGAGAAAAGAAAAATTGAACATATTGCTAGCACAGATTGCGTGTTTATTGCACCTCTTCCATAACTTTTTTTGAGCTTTTTATAGATTATTTATAAATTTGAATACTATATTCCTGAATTTGTATTTTCGTTGGTTTTTTGTATCCATATTATTTTTAATTGATTATCTATCTAAATGAAAAATGTATTTATTAACCTTACCTCTATTTATTGTATTTTTTTTGTTTTCATAGTGTTAAATAATTATTATTACACATTACTTTTAGTTCATAGGTATTATTATATATTATAATTTTGAAATTTGTAATTTATAGTTGAATTTACTACATGTTCATGTCAGTTACAAAAAAAAAGTATTTTATTTTTCCAAATTCTACAAATTATTATTTTAAAAGACAAAATGTATAATGTAAAAAATTAAATAAAAATAAAAACAAAATAAATAAACTCAAAGAATATGAACTCTCAAAGGATCTGATCTGTTATAATTTATGATTATGTAAAATATTTTCAAACTATATTGATTCATTTCGATAGCGGATGTGACAACATTCAATAATAGATAAAAAATAAATATTATAGAAACAATTACAATTTGTATAAATAAATACAATATATTGTAAAATAATTGTTCCGTTGTTCCGTACTAAAAGCATATTAAATTCGTATAAATATACCAAATATAATATAAAATTATATAATTCACTTTACCTACGTTCGGAATTAATGTACATTAAAAGAAAGTATAAGGGTATATAATATATATGGATTATCCTCTCGAAAGCCTCGGCCATAATTCACTTTCTGCACAACAATGTGTTTGTAGCCGTCGTTCCATATGTCCGTCCCTAATTTGTATCCCTTCCTAACTGTATATGTGTATGTGACTTGCTATAGCTATAGGATATTGTATATATACAAAAAAGGCGCACACACACAAACACATACTCTACATCCAGAATCCCACACATATATACATATAGAATAGATATAGACAGTAGATACACACATTCAACCAAACGCATACAATGATTATATGTATACGAGAAAAATTGCCACTTAAACATTGATACACTGAAGTATAGAAGTTAAAGAGGGTGGTTCATTATACAATACACGCCAGGATATAGATTTTACGCAAAGTACGCCAAGGAAAGTAACGCATAATAAATTTCATTTATACACTGAGAAAAATATGTTCGAATATCATATATATTTATAAAAATATGTAAAAATAAGTTAAAACTTTTTTTTTTTAGTGGTTATGTCAAATGTGGTTTTAAACCAATAATTCAAGGTAAATCGGACTAATTTATCTTCAAATTTAAATATCATTTAACTTCCAACACAGCTTTGATTCCTAAAAATAAACTTTTATGTTCAATGTTTAGTGTTGTTTGAATTTGCTTTGTTTTTTATAATACTTTTAAATTTTATCAAATTTAAATAAAATAATATATAATAATAATATTTTGAAACATATGTTACGTTTTATGAAATTTAATTGGATAAAAAATTATTATTTAAATATTAAATAATTTTAAATATTTTTTTGGATAGAGACAATTTAAATTTCTCAAAATGTTACTCTATTTATAAAATTCAGTTTCTTCTGAGTAAATATAAGTAATATTTAGCATACATATGGTAGTAGTTCTGAGTGATTTGTATTTAGCTCAAGAAGAATCAGATTTCAAGTATATAAAATATATTCCAATAAATTAAAAAAAACCTCGCAATCAATTCGCGAAAAAAATTATCGCGCCCTCGGTAACAAATTTTTGTATAAAAATATCATTTTTACAAGGTCCCAAACATTTAAGGCAAATTTAAAACAATTTTTATTTTTTGTAAAATATGTCAATTGAATGAATGAATATAGTGAATAGTGAACCAAGTCGGCGGTCGGTAGAAAAACAGCCTTTTCTTCAAATTGTTATATTTAAGCTAAATTTTCATGATGCTTTTGATTTTTAATATAAGACTAATATAAATAAAACTTACCTTTTTTATCATTCACTTCAATAAATTATGAAATTCATTTTTAGCAAAGTTATTTTTACCATATGGCTCGTCATTTGGAAAGTATGTTAAAATAACCGCTAAAAAGACTGCGGCTTGTAAGTTTGTTGCATGAAAGTCCCCAATTTATTTGTCCCCTCTGGTAATTTCAAAAAATAAAAATTAAAGCGGGTATAGCTTGTTCTTGTTAGAAATTTTCCAACACTGTATTTTCGGCTGGAATGGACTTTATGTTTACAGATAAAACACCTATTTCCCTATTCAATGGGACTTTAAAATTGTATTAAGCCTTATTAACAAATATATATATCAAAGAATTATTTTTTAGGTTTTTGATCAATCAAACAACTAAGACAGTGGCTTGTTGCGGTAATTTTAAAGGAAAAGACAGACGAGGCGAAGACAATTTTAATGTTTTTTTATTATAAAAATATTTAATGTAAAAAAATATTTTTTTTAAATCTATGACTATGACATTTTTCAATATTTCTTATTGGAAAAAAACCCTAAAAACGGCAGATAGACCGATTGGAAATAGTATTCTATAACCAACACATTTTAAGTTTAAAAAAAAACCGATTGGACTTAAATACATTAGTAACTTTATAATATATAATATTCATTTTTTTAAATTCGTTTTCCTCATTTTTAAGTGATTTGTCATTTTCTATTTTTTTTAATTAATATATAATGTTTTCTACTTTTCAGAACTTTTTCTGTTATATAGTGTATAAAATATGAAACAATTTCATAGTTATATTCGAATAACTCGATTTTTTTAATAGTGTTTGTTTATGAGTTAGATTCGAGTTAGACTTGATTTCTCGAATTTATTTCGATAATAACTATTTTCGAGCTAGATTCAAAATAAATCAATATTTCTCAGTTTTATTTAATTTATTCAAATTTAAATCTAGATTACAAAATAAATCAATATTTCTAGTTTTATTTAATTTGATAAAATCAAATTTTCTAAAAGAAAGAAATAAAATTTAATAATGGCCTTTCAAATTAAATTAAAAGAATGTATATTTAAAAAAAATGTAAGCTTTAATGTTATATTAAACATCCTGCAAAAAATTAAAAGAGTATTCTTTAATGATTTTGATTAAAATGATTAAAAGTTCCTTAAAAAGCTGTTTCCTTTAACTTTAATGTTATATATAATGAAATTTATTTAAATATGATTTTTTTTATTTTTAACGGCCATTTATAAACAAAATTTAATTAAATTTTTATTTTTATTTGTATGAAACTTTATTTTATTTTCTATAGAATTGCTTGTATTTTCTAGAATTTAAAGGCAATAGTTCTGTTAGTTCTTTCAGTATATATTTTTTTGAAAAGTAAGAGAAAAGCAGTTATGGGTATTTTATAATGCATATAATCTATTTATAAATATAAATATAAAAACCTTACTTCCGGTATTCAAACAATGATATTCGATTTCACGAGGAATGCATCTTGAGATATTTTTTCAAGGTTTCTTCTTGTAATAAATAAAAATGGGTACATATGAAATTAAAAATGTATGTTATATTGTTTTGTTATTTGAGTTTCAGATTTCTAGGCAGCAAAATATAGAGGAAACTCTCAACTTTTGTGATAGAGGTTCTGCTTCCATGCCCTTGTACTTAAATTAGTTTTTATAATATTTATAATATTTTTTGTCAGTTAATGCTTGTAGGTTGATACTTTGCTGTCTTTGATGTTATTAGAATTTTTTTGCAGACATGTATTGCTTCTCAAAAAAAAACAAGTGAAAGACAAGAAAAAACTAAAAAAATATTTTAAACACGTTAGTGTGCTCCAAGAAAATATAATTGCTAAGGCTGATTTGCATTATGCCTTTTTATACATTTTATTTAGAAATATTTGAAAATCACATACTGGAAATTCTGTCGCCTCAGATTTTGTAAATTTTGGTTTAGAAATTGTGTACCAACAAATTGTGACACTTTGTGCTCTGAACAGAAAAGACGAAATTAGGATGTAAAATATTTACTTATACAGTTCTTTTTAAAAATACTTATATCTTATTCATTTTCTTTTAAAGAAAAATTTCATTTAAAAAAGAACTAATTAATCCGGGCAACGCTTATAGTTAATGATTAAATGCACTTCAAGCTCATATTTAAATTTGTGTTTAATCAATGTCATATAGGGCATAACGCTGATTCACAGTTTTGGTTCTTTGTCCGTTTTCTTTAAATACAAACGTTTTTTCGTCAAATCATATCTTATAAACTATAAAATAAATAAATAAGATCTTTGAATATAGCGTTATTCGTCTATTAATAATGTACCCAAGACTGTATTTAGCCAACCGAATTGAAAGGAGCACATTACATTTCTCTTCAAATAAGTGCGCATTTTATGTTATTTCAACATAAATCTATATACACATACATATTTAATATATGTAGTTGAGATATATGTATGTATGCACTGCACATACACACGATATAGTATATATATATATAGTATATGACGTTCTGTTTAAGCACGAAAGAGTAACGATTCCACCTAACATTTTCTGGTCTCACTCGTATATTTGCTTGCACACAAAGAAGTAGACATAATGTCTCGACTTGGCCGATAAATCTCTCAAGCTTTTGTGAATAAAGCTGATGTTGTTGTTGTTGGTTTGTATAACTGTTTATATACTCTTTGCATATATATATTCTACTATATATAAGTTTAAAGAAATGTATGTATAAAATAATATAGTATATATAAATAGAAACAAATACATTCGTATAAATGCGTACAGTGACTGCAACGTCTGAAGAAAGTAATACAAAACTTTTGCGGATGAAAACATTTTCATATATGGCATATAGAAATGAGAAATTGTCTTTGCCTCGAAAGTAAATAAAGCTTTGCAGTTTTGTAAACAATAATAATATCCTTCGTGTGCAACCGCATAAGGCATAAGAGTATGAAATGAGAAAAACTTGTTGATGATTATAAAGTCTTGGGCGACGACAGCCACGCAGTGACTTCGTATAAGTGTGCGCGGGGTGCGGTGGCAAGCGTTGCGTTGCGCAGCGGTGCAATACGATACGAAACACGGCTACGCGTGTCTTTGCCTTTTTTTGTGGCTATAGTTTTTCTTTTTATGAAATATGTCTTATGAACGCACAAATATATTAAAATAAAAGTCTTCTTTACGAGCTTTTAATACATGTGCAAAACTTGCAAGTTGTCCGCATTGAATTTATCTGTGCATAAAATGTTTAAGCATATATACACTATATATACAGAGATATATATACATATATATTTGCGAATCTGTGTTGTGTATGGTATATGTTTATATTGTATGTGTATAACATGCTTTCGTTAAGAAGTTTTATGCGAATATTTGGCACAAAAATAAATTTTCATGTCACTGATATGCATTTTTCTCTTTTCGGGATATATCCCGAAATATATGCGAGTTTTATGGAAAGTACGTTCAAAGGGCGAGAATACGCGCGTTTCCGGTTTGGCTTTGCGACTCGCTGACGCCACCATTTCTAGTTCTAGTTTTTCCTTTATAATATATATATATACATATACTGATGTAGCATTTTCTCTCGCTCTCATTCTGTGTGCACACTTCCTACAGCAAATAAAAAACTCCCGATTTATTCAGAAAACTGTTTACAAAAGCAAAGTTTGAAGAAAACAGAATCTTCAATATAAAGTTTTTGCTTCGCGGCAAAAGCAGTGGAGGAAAAAAAACCGTAATATATCGGTTTGCACCATTATACTACTTATATACTATATAGATATATTTATACACTCGTAGCGCATTTGCAAAATATATAGTGTCTACAAAGCTCTGTGCCGAATACAATATCTGTATTTGAGAATAATTCGGTGTGCACTGCGAGCTTGCATTATATTTAGTATATATAGTTATATATACATAATCTCTCTGGGAGTGAGTATGAATATATATATATACTATAGTATGTTTTACATGTATGTATGTATAACCTTCTCTGGCTCTGATAAAGAAAATGAAAACAATACATCATGGGGCATTTGAACATGACGTTTCGTTTTGGCGTAGTAGAGAATTCTAGTAACACATTGAACATCCATTTTATACACACACACACTCACACACACCAGCATATGTGGACATGCCTGTACCCCCAAATATATATACATATATATATCTATATCCAATATATGTATTTTACAATACAGATGTATAGATATTGTGCATAAAACATGTATTAAGTACAAGTTTATAAACTCATAAATTTGCATGCGGCTGTGTAAAATATTCACGCGTTTTATTTATAATACATTACTAAATCATAAGCACACATACATACATACACACACGTTTGTACTTAGTTTAGGGTACAGAATCCATACGCATTTATGCATGTGCGTGATATACGTTTTAGTATACATGATTAAGTATATATATGCATATGTTGTGTGCGCGTGTATGAGAATTTTATTTAATTGGTATAGACGAGAATGGAATTACGCACACATGGCACAACGTCAAACTGAAAGTTGTGTAAAACAGCGCTCTAATGACTATAATTGATTAATATAAAGGCTCATGTTTAAAATTCTATATCAAACAGAAATTTATGTAA
>JAAAKO020027618.1:0-13825 GCA_010015015.2 Bolitophila cinerea
TATAAAGTAGAAATAGGTAGTATGTTTGGTAGTTATGTCTTAATTATCTACCTAAATATGTTTTTATGGACGAAAAAAAAGTAAATAGATTTGTAAATAGATTTTTTTTAAGTAAAAACAACTTAAGAATTCTACTTTTTATTTCTATTTAGAAGATATGTCAGAATGGTATTTTATAAAGGTTTAACTACTTATTTATTACCAATATATATAACTATTACGAATAAATGTGCTTTGGGTAAAATAATAGGTACTTAAATAAGTAGGATTGGGTAAGAACTAGTAGAATTCTTCCTATCATGTTGCTTGGGAAACTAGTAAAGCCATGGATGACAAAAAATACCATTGGGACTTTCCTAACGTATAATTCGTCATGGTCTCGCAGACACAAGATGAAAAGACTCTAATCATTAGGCAAGGAATTGTACACTTTGAAATACGAGCTACGAGGTGAAAGCGTAATGCTAAGATTACACGAACTGTTAAAAGTAGCTGTTACTGCTGTTTTTATGTACGTTGATTACAGTTGCCATGTGATTGCCTCAACAGTGGACGATAGTTGGCGACAGTTGTCACAATTGTCGCTGCCAAAAAGTAGCAGTCGCAATTGCCATTTGGTTGAATTTTCACAATCGTGAACTGAGACTTTGGAAACTGCTATTGCCAAAGTAACAGTTAACTTTTTTTTGGAATATGCTTCACAGATATCCCAAATGGTTTTTTTTGCTTTTTATTACTGAATAGTTATGGATAAATAATACATAATGAACACCTTAACTTTAGCAGCGTTGTTTTCTCGTTCTGCTTTTACACTTACACTTTTACACTATCAGCAAACTCAACAACAGTCCATTTTCAAATGAAATTTTTCTTTGATTTTCAAGTTTTTTTTTATCTTTTTGAATAGAAATTCAATATATCTTTTTTGACGGACTGGTACAAATTACATGATAATTTTATTACACGGACTGCTACCAAAATGCTACTTTCGACAGTTGATAAGCAGTTCTATATGCGCAGAATATGCGCAGTTGACTGTTTGGGTGATTACATGAACTGTCGTCAACTGTTACCAACTATCGTTGCAGTTCGTGTAATCGTAGCATTGTGGGCCATTTGCCCGAATTTCATTAGGCCGAATTTCATCATTAGGTCAAATGTCATCAGGCCGAATGGCCCGTTAGGGCGAATATCCCATTGGGCCGAATGTCATAAAGCCGTATAAACAAATAGGCCGAATGAGTCATTAGACCGGATGAACCATCAGACCAAATAAGTCAATAGGCCAAATAATTTAAATTAGCAGCTATATTTGTCAATGTGAAATGTTTAGCATAATGCTGGTGGAATAAAACTTCGTTTTCCAGAGGGGACTTTCCAAAATATTTATGACTTTCTCTTTAAAAATTCCCATCAGACTTTTTGGCTAGTTGGATTTTGATGAAACTTCAGTTTAGAGGGCTTGACGCTTGAGGTGGAACCATTTCCAAAAAATGTATGACTTCGGCCTAATGAATTATTTGGCATATGGCTTATTCAGACTGATGATATTCGGCATAATGGCTTAATTGGCCAATGGCTCATTCGGCCTGATGACATCCGGCTCATTTGGAGTAATAGCTAAATCGGTCAAATTATTTGGTATTTGTTAGTTATTATTTAACAGTTATCTTATTATCTTAGTTACATCTTATAAGATGTATGTTACGAGAACATATTTAAACTACTATGATTATAATTTGATTATACCTAATCCCAAAAATATGCAAATTTTAAACATTTTTAGGTGATACGATTTCAGTACATTCTCTAAATTTAGAAAAAAATAATCATCTTATGTATAAGGAACAGTCAAAACCTAATAGTTTCTCAAGTATTTCAAGATTTGTGGATATAATCATTCGGATTTATCTTATTAAAATTTAATAAATATTTTTATGTATGCAATGTCATTGATGACATCCACCAAAGCACGGTGTTTACGGTGTTCGTATAAATAAGTATATACATTCGTTTGATAACAAGATCGGAGAAAAGAATTAAGACAGTAATTTTTTAATTTCGGCGAAAGAATTCTTGCGCGCTCGTGCTCGACACCGCATTATTTTTAGACAACAACACGTAGAGAGAGAGCATATAAATTATAAAGTATATGAGTGTTTTGCTGGATTCGAGTTTAAGTGCACGGCAAATATGCGCGCATTTGCTATAATTAACTCGCTTCCAATGTTTATTCTGGGTTGCAACGAGATTTTTACACAGTGTTATATATAATATATTAATGATTTATTATTGTGTTGGTTTTTAGGCGACACGCGGATATTTTGCAAATGTATATTTATATTTGTATCAGTTCGTTGTTTGCTTGAATATTATGCTAATGCAAATTATATATATATATTTTATATACATACATATTTTCAAATTCATTAATAACCGGTAACCCATATATTTATATATAAAACTATATATACTCTATACAATTAATTGTTGTCGTTGTTGCCTTATAGCTTCTTACATCTTCGCATAAATGTGTAATTATATTTTACATATAGTAATTAATAATTGCATATTTGATAGGTATGCATTAACTCTATAATTATGCGAGTTACTTATTCGTTTTTGCTTTCAATGTATTTGATTTTATACATTTTATGTTTTATATATACAGTTCATATACGATTAAACATATAATATTTAATATATATATATATATATGTAAGTCGCTATAGCAGTGTCCGTAAAAATAATGTGCATTGCTTTACGATTTTATTTAAAGTTAAAATATTATAGTAACTACTACTACTTTGTACAATCGTCTGTGATTAAACAAAACAGCCAATTGCAATTGCTTCTTTATAATGTGTTTTACTGCTTATTTCGTAGTATAGTCATTTATACGATTTATTTAATGTTATGGTCATTTTTTATTATATTATTATGAATATATACAAGTATATATTATAGTAGCAATATAAGTATATATATTGTATATGTATTGTCGTTTCGAGCGTCGCGTCTACTCACCGCACCATGGGTATGATATTACTTATAATTCGTATAAGGAAAACAGAATATTTGTTTAATAAAAAAATATTAAGTTGTGCATTCGATAAATTAACAAAATAATTTTAATTTTAAAATAAATAAAATGTCATTGTGCATTTATGTGTCTACGAAGATAAGTATATTAGTCGTATTCTTTTTTGAAGTAATTTACAGCATTTTTTGTATGTAATTAATTGTAAAATCAAAAATATACAATTTTTATATTTTTGATATTTATGTAAAGATTATATATTTTTTATATGTATAAATTTATTATTAAAAACTATTATCACAAATTAAAACTACACAAGAAATCAAAATTTTAAAATGCTCATAAAAATCGGACGATTCCTACTTACATAACCATATTTTCTATGTCGGTAAAAGTTGATGATTTCTAAAAGTATTTTCAATAATTGGCCAAATTTTTATTTATTTATGTTATTAGATTTTTGCGGGTATTTTTTATTATTTTTGTTGAAGTTTAATCTAAATACTACAAATAAAAATTAAATAACAATTCACTATTTTGAATATTTTTACACATATATAGCACTTCCGATAATTTAAAAAATACACAAATAAATGTACAGAAATTTACATTTTTAAAACAAATATTGGGGTATTTTTTCTTAAAATGTGTAAATTTTTAAATTTTAACTATTTTACTCATATTTTGTAACACAAACATAAATCATAGCAGTTTTATTATTATTATTTATTTTTTCTTTGCACTAAGAAATAATTACAAAATTATATAGTTTATAATAGTATGAAGAATATTAAAAGACTATAGCTATTGAATTATGACTTATGTATGAATACTTATAAGAAAAATGGGTTTTCCCCTTTGTGCGTATAATAAGAAAAAAACTACAGTGTTTTTGAAATTCCAATAATTGTTTATTACGTAATTACGTAACAATAAGTTTTTACTGTTAAATCAACAACGTTTAAAAAATATTATTTATCCATATAAGTGTTTTACGTATGAACACTAAGAAAAAAAAGTTTTCCTACAATGAGGAGGCTCATAATCAAAATACCGTATTTTTTATAAAGCCTGTATTTATAATTCTTGTTTGTTTTGCTTATTTATTTTTTTGCTTGTAGATAATGCAGTAAGATATTTAGATAATACAGGATTCGATATACGGGATTTTGCAATAAGGGATTTCAAACCTTATATTGAGTATTATTGTAATTATAGAACTATTGTCCGAATTTCTTTCTTTTTTAAGCTTTTGCTCAAGCCACAACTTTCAAGATTTAAAAAGGATGATTCGTAACTCGATTCTGCGTTTATTAGTTAGACGATGAAATTTGGGTGCGTTTTCTTTTCTTACCTTTATCTTTGATATACTTTGATATGCATTGAATCAGAAATAATAAACATATGTATACAAATGCTCCGGTTCAAGATGCTTATACGTTAGGGGTAAAAGGCTAGCTCATAACTTACCATTTACTCAATATATGATGTTCAAAAATATTGATAGAATTTTATATATTTTAAATTTTAGGCTTACATTTTTATTTCAAAGAAAAATAAAAAAATATAAGACCGATTGAATGTGTTTTAAAAATACTAATTGTATCTTTTCATTGTACCCCAATAAAAGTTTATCATGGTAAAATTGTGTGTGAAAATCTGTTTAATTGGACAGAAGGGCGTACATTATTGATTGCTTTAGATAAAGTTATTCTTGAATAAAATGTCTGGATCGTCTTTTATACCACTAAGAAAGTATTTTTGTTTTTTTGTATGTATTTTGAAGGAATTGTTTAAAAGTAATTGGCCTTGGGAGTAGTATTTAATGATGCAGTTTTTTTATTAATTAAATCATTCGTCAATCCTATTATATTTTTTCTTCTTTAAAATCAAAAAATTCCATGCAAACGTAAATCTTAAACATGCACAATTTTGTTTAAATGATATTGCTCTTAATTATATTTTTCAATATTAACTTATTAATTTTTGAAATCAGAAAATGTATATCTTATTTTTTCTTACATTTTGTCTATAATATTTTTAGTTATAATTTTATAATACCTGAGATAATCCAAAAATGCAGTTTCATATTTATTTAAAATTGTTGTAGAAATTTACAATTTAATGTAGTTAATGTAGTAATATAGGCGGATTTTAGAAAAATTTCTGTTTTTTGGTACCTAAATAAATTCTGACTTTTAATAGCGTTATCAATAGAACGATATCACGACCACTCATAAAAAATTGCAAAATTTAAACTACTCTTATTTATCCTTGTTCCGTTTTTGTAAGACTTGGAAGCTTATGATGCAAATTGAGTTCGTTGTGATTAGGGTTTGCAATTCCGAATCCCGAAATCCCGGGATTTCGCCCCTTTTAGAATTTTTGTAATCCCGAGTTTGTAAAATAAAAATTTCAGGTATATTAATTTATATGAAATAAAAAAATGCATTTGGAAAATATTTGCGAAAAAGGTAACTTTGGGCCATCAATTCAGCAGAGTCATAAGTTTGGAAAAGAGTGTTAATTATTGAATTAATCTTCTCCCATCGTGATGGTATGCTACATACACTGGACCAATTATAATTTAAGTTACCACATTCCACATGTTGCGAATCGTATTTTGAAAACTAGAATATGTGAAAAAGATAATAAAGTAGATTATTTGTCATATGGAAATAAGGGATAATGTGGAAATAATGGTCAGCATAATTCAAAATTGGAAAGTGCAATAAATGTTAAAAATCCCGTGTGGTTCAACCAAACCTATGCATTTACATTTAACAGTACGTAAAATTGATTTAAAGTTGGAATCATATAATGCTCATCGGTATCAGTAGAGGATTTAACAAAATAAGAAAATAAAAAAAAGGTAACCCCACGATTTCGAAAAAAGGTAATCATTCAATTAAATATGTACGTCTACAGAAAAACGTGTGGGGCTTTACAAATATTCCAAAGTCTCCAAATACTGTATAAGGAAAATGTTATTTAATTTTTCTCGAATTATAAAAGATTCTGTTATATGTAAACTGAGTGCTAAAATTGAGAATAGATCTTTATTCATAAGAAGCCTTAAATGCTTAAATGGCAATGACATTGTGAACAATTTGAGTATTTTACGATATTATTTTCAGAAAAAGTATCATATTTAATTTTATAATTTAAGCATACCATTACCATTATTTATTTTATTTTAGAAATAAATAAAAAAACGTTTTAGTTATGCAACGAAAAGTATTTTTTTAAATCCCGGGATTATCCCGGAATTCCCTGAATTTTTTATTAAAAATCCCGAATCCCGGGATTCATAATGTCCGGAATTTTTACAAACCCTATTTATCACTGAAACTTGTGCCCAATTCGCTCGTACATAGCCACAGAAAGTCGAACATCGTTTTCCTAGTCATCGTTTTTTATGTTGCTGATGTTTTCGCACTGTTTGAGAAGTTTTAATTTTATACAATTGTTGGCATTTTTTTTTAATTTTATTTATTTTTTATTTTAGATATTTAAAAAAACCTTATATTTTGTACAATTTTCTATGTAGGGGAGGGGTTAGAACGAATAAAATAATTATACCATTATTTTGTAAAAGATGAAACATATACAGCCCTTCAGTGTAAGATTAATATAGTTTTAGACCATTTAAACCTTAGTTCGTGGTCGGCTGACTCATATGAAATTGAATATAAATAAACAACTGTATAGAGAATAATATTTTTTTTGTCAAAGGTCTACGGCCCCAAAAAATGATGAGATTTAACATTTAAAAAATAAAATATTTCGTTTTCCCCTAGGGGAAATATCAAATTTTATGAAATACGATGTTTCCTTTTCAGAAGATACTTCAATATTCAGAAAAGGAAATTAGATACCCTTCCCTCTTTTTTAATTATAGATATTTTAAAAACTTTTAATTTGATATCAAACACACTTACCTTGAATCACTAAACGCTCCGAAATATATTTTTTCCTATTTAAAAAAAAAACTTTAAATCCCTAAGGTGTTCATTTACTAAACATTAAATGTGTTTTTTTAGATGTTGGGGTGTTCCCCTTCCGCCTAAATTGAACTTCAGCCAAAAACAATTCTTCAAATAAACTATTCGATTCTCAAGATAAACCATTCGTCAAATAAACTTTTTAAATTGTTCTGCCGACGTATAAATATATTATATTTTAAAATATTGTATTTCAAAATTGTTTTCAACACTTTTTTAAGTGTATAATTACAATATTTGTAAATATGCCAAAATATATACTTATACTTTATACATATGTATTTCAAAAATCATGGGGGAACATACCACAGCACCCTAAATGACGCTTGCAACAGTGATTTTATAATATAAAATTAAAGATATAAAACTCAAGTATTATAAGTTCGACATTTTATATATGAATGGAAATTCTAAATACAGTAATTTATTTGTAAAGTTAAACTATATTAGGCTGAGCTCACGTTTAATGCACGCGCGCACGCGCGTGTGCTTACACAAATATAAAAACTTTGATTCCTCAGCCATATAATTTAAAAAAAAGCATTTTCTTTGAAATTAAAGGCTCTTTGTGCGCAATAGGTCTTATTATAATAATTTATCATTTGCATAACAATCTTTAATCTAATATATAATACTTTTCTATACCAGTTCACTCCAATTGTGCATAAAGCATATATTATGTATAAAGTTTTATGTGTACATGTATTACATGTATTTGACGTATATTCGAATATGACCACTCACACACACACAAATACACACACTTTTGTATTAAACATAGACAAAGTCTTTTAAATCAATTCATTTATAGATTATAATAGAGAAAAGGGTTATAACTGTGTGTTCAGCACAATTGATAAATATATATTATACATAATAATGTGTATGTACAATAAATGTATATACTGTACTTATATACAATATGCATATTCAATAAAAATGTAAATGTGTGTGTGTGTGTATTTGGACGTCTAAAATTTTAATGTTAGTATACAATTATATGGGTGTACTGTGTACAAGTAGTCTCTCGCGTTGCTGACAAGAGGCCTGGGCAAGGGAATGGGCACACACATACATTTGCATATACAGTATACACATTATACATATTATGTATGCATTTTTAAACAGGGGTTGAAATGTTAATCCTTTAGCAGCAGTGTTTTTTTTCGCCAGCATGTGAATTACGAAAATAAAAATGCTCTAATATTGCACGATTCATTTGTTCAGGGTGCGTGACTCAAAACAAAGGCAATTCGATGAAAGCACAAATTATGCACACATGTGCAATTGGGTATGCAGCCATTGTTTCGTCAAATGCGTGTATGTGTGTGTGTGTGTGTGTTGAAGTCGATTTTTTATTTTCGATAATGCTGTGTGTGTGTGTGTGTGCCTGCGCTTATAATACACATACATTCAAATGTATTTGTATTTATATATATAAACTTACCCACAAATGCTAACGAAAGGGTTAGAAAATATGATTAACCCCGTGGTATGAAACTGTGTACGTATGTGTGTGTGTGCAATTTATTTAATAATTAGAATAATTATAATGCAGGATGTGTGTGTATGTGTGTGTATGTACACTGTATAATATACACATGTATGTACGACCAAAAAGAGGGTGAAATTTTGATGTAAAATTATGTTTTAAGTGTTTTATTTGAATGGAAATGTTTGTATGTGTGTGTGTGTAGCACATGAGTGCGAATTTTGAAAATTATTGATTCAAATGCTAATTTTGTGCCATCTCTTTCTATCTTTCAATTTTGTAGACGAGTCGGGATGCGAGTCTGATATGGCCGAAGGCGTTGAGGAAGCAGAAAGCAATAGTGGTGGTGACGCTGCAGCGATGCTAGGGGCAGCTATGCCCTGCGAAACTATTAGCCCCACTATTGGGGGCCTAAAGCGAGAGTTTGACGCATACCATAGTGCACTAGCCACAACGACGTCCCCCAGTCCAACCATCCCCCAAACCCAGCCCATCAATCTAAAATCAGAGGTAAGTTCTTTTTCTAATGTATATGTATTTATAAATCGAATTGATTATTCATTAATATGGCACTCATGCCGAGGTGTACGAAGTGTACGAAATATATGTTGAAATCAATTCACACATTGTTCAGAGGTGAGTGGTTCTACAATGTGTATGTTGTATTGTATATATAAATACAATATATATAGTATATATCTGCCAGCAGCAACTTGGAATATGTCAATGGCCAACAACCGGCAAGGCATGCATACATATACAACAAGCACATGCGTCAATCTATGACCGTCTACATGTCTATATTGAATATATGTATATTGTAAATATATCTATATTTCTCTATATATATATATATATGCTTGTACTTGTAAATGAAGTATATTCAATAATTTACGCGAGACATGTGTACACATTATAAAATATGTATACAACTATACGGCACGCATATCTTTTGCCAGTAAATTAAGCATTTGAACTATTGAGAGTTTTGTAGCCAGACCGAGTGATTAATTAAAATTTTGCGTTTTATTGTTATTTAATTTATATGTCTCGTATACTATATATATATTTTATATATACTCTATATTTGTATATTTAATGTTTAATCATTTCATAGGTTTATATATGTACACGCGAGAATAATAGGAATGTTATTGAGGTGTGTCACGCAATTGATAACAATATATATATATATATATACATTTTAAATAAGTCTGCAGAATACATAATTTACCGTATATATTATATTTTGCTAATAAATGCGTGCGCGCGTATAAAAATAAGGAAAGCTGTACGCGGCTTTAGAATGTTGACACATTGTTACAGATTAATTTATTCCACATTTAGTCGGTATGACTAACAATATCAATACGCCAATTCGATTTTATTACAGAACACCCCTGACCCTATTTTAATACTAATGTGTTTATATATATATATATATATATATAATATTTGAATCTATTGAGTCAACTATAGTACTATTTTATTCCCAAGAGATAATAACCAAAATATTTCGGCATTTATTAATTGAAAATATTAAAAAAGAAACAGGGTTGAGATGCTACCGTATAGTTTTTTTTTTCAAGTATTCCAGAAAGGGTTTTGCTAAGAAAAAATAAATTTCGCTAGCGCCAGGCATGCCATACTTAAATAGTCTGAAAACATTTTCAAAATTATCTTCCGAAAGATTGTGCACCTGAGAATTAGTGACTGTTCCTCATCTTTGACCTGGTTCTCGATGCTTATCTTCTGTGCATTTCCGCTTTCTTGCCGTCAGAAAATCCTCAAACAATTGTGCATTTTAATCTAGCTTTCCTGCTGCTATATGTTTTCTCCTCCACATTCTTTTCTTTTCTTTTCTTTCCCGAACCTTTCATTAAAGCTATGACCTAAAAAACATATCAGCAAATCAGAACTACTCCACCTTTTGCACGACAAAGACACCTTTTCTCTCCGATAACTGGACTATTTGAGATTTAATCAAATGTTTATATTTTTATTATATACTAGAAAGTAATGTTACTTATTTTAAATAAACATTAATTCAAATGTTTTAATCAATCTAGTATTGAATATATTATATGTATCTTATATATAAATAAATAAATATATACTTTTAATATACCAAGAGAGCATAATTATTATATTCAAGTTTTATTCGTTGAAATTTGTAAAAACGATTAAATATATATATTTTTTTGAAAGGTGATTATTTATTATCCTTAGGCCATACCAAACTACTTCAATTAAACGGCATGTTATAATCGCATTAATAATATTTTGTATATATTTACCTATTAGGACATGTGCAGACGGACAAATACAATAATTGCGTTTTTCAGGTTCATAAATGATCCGTTTTTTCTGGTAATTGTCATAAGGATTCCAAATGTTTCTTAAAACTAGGGATTGCAAAATTATAAGAAATCCACAAAACCGGTTTTTCAGTTATTTTTTGAACAAAATCGGTTAAACTTTTTTCACATAAAAAATAAAAAAATCTTGAAACGTATATTTTCAAAAAAAATAAACAAAAATAAAAAAATTAACGAAAAAGTAACACTTTTTTTTTCAATTCTTTTTTTAAATGCTTGTAATAGGCAGAAAATTATTTTCTCCCATCTTGACAGATTCAGAAAAATCAAGTGCCGATTTCACACAATGATGTTTTCTACTGTAGAAGAATACCAATAATAAAAAATAGTATAATTGTAAAAACTTTTTTGAGCTTTTATAATGAAGGTTATATAGTATTTTCTTCTATAAAGACCGATGTCAAAAAAATGCAATTTATGACAACAATGCGTACGTGACCATTGTAATATTACTCATTTTAATCTAAAAAACGCTTACTTTTCTTAAGTCGGCAAAAAAATATTATCTCAAATTGATAGACCATAATTTTAAGGGAGTAAGAGAAGTCAATCGATTAGATTATATTTTTCTTACAGACTTTCACTACTAGACGGGGACATGTAATCGTATGGACCCCTCCAATTGCAACTTCACGGTGCTGCAATATTCGTAGTCGTTGGTTATATGGTCCCGTCATTAAAAAATGTCATATATTATTCTTGGTTTGCCGTCACGGTCCTGGGTCATTATCCGAGGGAATGTCAATATTTTACGCTATTTTAATCGTAATACAAAATCAAAAGAAAATACTATTTTAAAATTAATAATTATTTTTTATTAGCACAAAATTTCCATTGCACATTTAATATAATAGATACGGAAATAATATTTATTTATGTTTATACTTTATTTCAAGCTGCATAAAAAGCCACATGGAAAATAATGCACCCTGCAACAATATAAAGTAAACGCATTTTATATATTCGTATAAGTTGCATTTACAATGTCCGTAAATAAAGTTTACTCGCGCGAATAATCTCATTTCGTACATCTAATTTATTATTTTTTTACGAAGCCGTCATACACGCTGCAACTCATTAATAATTAATTACAAATTACGAACGCCCACGTCTGAGGAATACTGCCTGCCGAACATTAATCGTCCGATCTCGATTCAGCATTTACACGTCTTATGTATATAATATTATGTTTATATGTATATGTTATAAATATATACCTCAAACGCGTTTCGATATATATATATATATACGATGCAAACTTGTGTGTACACAGTATAATATAAACATATATATAGTTACATATTTAAGTACATATAATACACGTATTATAATACCTTTTACGTATAAGCTTATACATGCATTTTGCATATATATTTTTTTATGTATATATCAAAATGCACATAATTTTCTGAATTACATTAATATATGAGCGAACGTGGCGCGTACGATTTGTTACTAGCATATTTTAATGATTTTTATTTTTTTTAGTTGTTACTTATGCAAACTTGTAGTAACATCCAGGAATATAGTCACAAACGAAAGAACATTTCAATTTTTATATAAAAGTATAAAATATCATTTTACCACGCTCTCCCCTAATGCTTGCAAATGTAAGATACACGCACAAAACAAGTTTCACTTTATAATTTATGATTTAGATTTATAGTTCTGTCGAGGAAATAATTGTAATTAACAAATAGGCTTACATATATACATATATATATACGAAGTACAAAAGTGGCATATCGTGCGTATATACTTATATATAGTATGTATATTTATGTATTTATATTCGTAAAGTAATTTAGACTATAGTATTCGCATATTATGTATATTGTATTGTATATATGTATATGTGTGTTCGTGCATTTAATGCGTTGGCCTTTATATCATTAAATTATTTTTATTTGAAATAGAATATTAAAAGTAAAATGCTCTTTAGGCTGACTAATCAAACAGAACTAAAATAATAATCAAAATATTTTTTTAAAAATTATAATTTTCATCAAAAAATACGTTTTTTTAAGTTTTTAAAACTGGTAATTTGTTATATATAATCGGCCAATATATCTAACGAAACCTTATTAATTTTCTTCCATTTATACGATGCAGCTAAAACTCTTTGTTTAAAACATATAAAATATAGTTTTAAAAATTGTTTTTTATTGCTTTTCACAAAGTTCTTTGATTTCAATTATATTTATATAGCATGGTACATTCCTCGATTCCGAAATTTACATATACACAACCGTATCTTCATTATTCTTCAAATACAGAATATATTTAAAGTATTCTTATTTTAATTATTTTCTTTGTATTTTCAATATTCTCGATATTTGCAATATTCTCAATGTATTCTTGATATTTGATATTTATTTTCGATATTCGAAATATAATGTTGATATTCTATATATATATATATATTTGCTATATTCGCTATATTCTCGCTACATTCTAAATATTTGCAAATACATTCAGGTAGATTTTCAGCAATGATTAAAGCCAACGTGTTACAAGACATATAATAAATAATAATATATTGTATTGTATATGTATATGGTCTACAAAGCCTATATTAGGTCTAGCATTACATTGATTACATTGATGGTAAATGGTAAATTGTGTAGTACAATGGTCGCCAATTTTCCTAGGCTGGACAAGACTTACACAAAGATTGATTTTTTTAGTTTTTTTTCTAAACATTTTTTAAAAACGTTCAAATAACTTCAAAAAAATAACATAAATATTACCTAAGTATAGTATATAGTATATAGTATAAAAATATATAATATATTTTTGCAATGGTGACATTTTTAGAATGGCTCATCGCAAGCATTGTCTTACTTAAGGTTGCCCTGATTATCAGTATTCTCTCTTTATTATTTTTTTATTTTGGTTTTACCCAAGTTAT
>JAAAKO020027629.1:0-13824 GCA_010015015.2 Bolitophila cinerea
GAACCTTGTCTCAGGTAGCAGATGGAGAGACACTTCGGTGTCTAAAAACTAAAGCGGCGTGACGAAGCCTGAGTATGAGTATTGAGTACACATGATATATATAAAAAAGGATCATAGGATTTATGAAAGCAGCAGGGAAATAATATAATCTAAATTATCCAGTAAGTATCAGACTAAGAGACTCAGATTCAGAAAGTGGGTCTGATACTAATTAAGAGGTAGGAAAATGGTAGGAATAAATAAAGGGAGAATGGGTCTGATAGAAAGTAATAAGGGTTGTAAAGGTATAGAGAAAGATTAAAAAGGTTTAAATTTTTTGTTGTAAAAACAAATTTAAGTGCGCGGTAGCGTGCCTTAATTTATAAGAGAATGGACACTAGCAAAATACAAGGAAAAAAGTAGCAAATAACAATAATTTCCTAATTAAAAAAGTATGCAATTATTTTTTATTTAATTCAGTCATTCAAATTTTGTTTAATCTTTTTCCTTCAAACAAAAAAGTTTCATACAAACTGTGACCCCTTTTCCCTTAAATGGAGAGGGGGAAAGTCGACCGACGCAATCTGAAACATGGTTGGTATTCAGGGGCTTATTTCCTTCCATATTGGGTAAAACTTTTTTTGGTGACAAAACATTATTTATTGTTATTAAAATTTAATCATGGCAACAAACTTTGTTTTTTTCTAACACTAATTAATTTATGATAACAAACATTTATTAATAGTAACAAAAAATTGGAACAATATATTTTTATAAGAAACAATTTATTTTAACCCTATCAGGGGTCTACACTCTACATAAACCAAAAAAATAGATAGTCATTTTATTTTAGAAATAGATAAAACTGGTAATTTAACTTCGTTTCCTCTATTATTTTTTTTGTGGTTGTAGACATCTATTTTGAGAATAACAATATAAATCGGTATAGAATATTGAAATGGTCAATAAATTAGTTTTATATCTATATGCCAAGAGCTTTACAAAAAGCACGTAATTGCATACTTTCAGGGTTTCGGTTAAAAATAGTACAAGTACAATAGTACGTTCTTTTAGTACCACCAACTTCAGTCATATTCAATAATAGTAATACTTATACTTTTAGATATAATATTTTTACTTTATAATTTTCTCAAAAATGTTTTTCTCCAAAAAAAAGTTTCCGCAAAATTATTTTTCCAAAAAATGACAAGAATCCGACCTTCAATCCGGATCATCAAATAAATTGCTTTGATATATTGCAAAAAATGCTTTTGTCCACCTTAAAAAATGTTTACTAAATTTTGGTATATATTTATGGCACTATTCCAAGAACTAATGGAATTATTATAAATTGATTAAATCCAAAAACTTTGTACCAAATTTTGGTATATATTTATGGCACTCTTACGAGAACTAATAAAATTATTATAAAATGATTAAATACAATAAACTTTGTACCAAATTTTGGTATATATTTATGGCACTCTTCAAAGAACTAATAGAAGTATTATAAAATAATTAAATACAATAAACTTTGTACCTACGCCATTAAACTCTGTTAAATATTATCTTTTATTACATTTTTAGCAGATATTTGGTGATATTGATAATATATATAAAGCAAAAAACTGACCAGTATATATGAGGAAACGCTTAAAATGAGAGAGATTCGATAAAGACTGAGGAACGAAGGTATCACGTCTCATATAAAATAATATAAATTGTTATTCGTGTGACCAGGTAGCAAGTCAGTCATCAAATATTGAAATTTTTTTATATTTGAACATTTTTCAAGACCCACCTCAAATTTACCAATACAAAAGTAATAAATGTAAGCTATATATAATTCAATGATCTCAATTAGTCCATTAATCTTATCATATTTCCGGCATGACCATATAGGAATTTGTCTATATAGTCAATAAAACAAAACACATGTATTAATTTGTATCTCTTAATTAAAGCTAGCCAAGTGTTGAGATAAGACTCGTATCATTGATTAGAATTGTATCTCTCGAGTGTGAAACGTATAGAAACGCAGAGAGGACAGTTTGCTTAAATATTGTCTAATGTTTGGGGATTGGACATTGTTAATCAGACAGTACAGTGTAATTGACTTATACTTTTAAATATTATTATGAGAAGTTTCTTGGTATGGATTTTTGTGATTGTTGCTGTCCTGACAACGAGTGATGCATCTGGTGAAGTAGGATTTAAAACACAATCTTTGGTATACAAAAGCTAAATATAAAATTCGGATATTCCACAGGAAATTCACCGCCTGCAATCACGCATCGTTAATGGCCAGATAGCCGCTCCGTTTCAGCTGCCCTGGCATGCACTGCTTGAGGTAAATCGTGCCGCAGGGCAGCACATTGTCTACTGTGGAGGATCACTGATCGCAACGCGATTTGTGCTCACATCGGCCACCTGTTTGGCGGGTGCTACCACGATTGAAGTTCGACTGGGCTCCGTTAATTTCCATACGCCTACCGTAAGGCAGGTGACGAACTCATTTTTCGTGCATGCACAATTCAATGCGGCCAATGAGGGTCTCCACAACATCGCTTTGATCTATCTGCCACAGGCGGTGGTGTACACCAATGACGTGAGAGCAATCCAGTTGCCAACGCAACGCCAGGCAGCGCAGACGTTTGCGAATGTCGAAACATTGATCTCTGGCTTTGGAGTGGCTTCCACGAGTAAAAGAATCTACTATTCTCTGGTGTCGTCCTAAATTAAATTTCGATATTCATGTTTTCTAGGCAACAATCAACTCTCCGCACAACTCCGATTTGCCCGTCAGCTGGTTATGCCTAACGCGCAGTGCACGTCCTTCTACAATCCTCTTTGGATTAGCGCAGCCAGCATGTGTTCCTATGGTTTTGAGAATACGCGTCCTTCTGCGTGCTTTGGAGACAACGGTGGACCAATGGTAGTGAATGATTCCGGTGCAAGTTGGACGCTGGTCGGAGTTATTGCATTTTTGCACCCGTCCAGCTGTGACGCAGGCTTTCCGATTGGTCTCACACGTGTGGGATCCTACTTGAACTGGATTTCACAGATGACAGGCATTTTAATCAGACCATAGGAACACCCCCATTTACTTTTATCAAAACTCAACGCGCGTCATGATCGGATATATCACGCTTAAATAAAATACTCGATATTATACAGATAAAATACCTTGTTTTTTGAGGTTGTATTTTTATGTTGTGATAACGTAACTTTGATGTGAATAGACAGATCTAGTAGGACTGGCTATTCGAACGCTTTATTTTAATTGTATGTTTTATCCCATTATCGAAACAATTGTAACCAAAATTAAAGTAAATATTTATAAAAATGTAAATCAGATATACTTATGTGTGATCTAGTAGTTACAAACCGGTTAACCAATATGAAGTTTTTGAAATATGCCTAACGAATGAATGGTATTGGCCAAAAATCTCGTACATCAAAATTCTGTATTTTATATTTGTAATTCTCGAATATTTTTTTTTAGTTTTTTTTTGTTAATTTTTTTCTTAGTTTTTTTGCTTGATTATATTTCAATACTGGATTTAAAAAAATACGAAATTTTGATCTACGGAATTTTGAAATATGATTCGCCAATTATTGACGAGCATGGCTCGTAATATGGTGTACAAACATTGGATATCTGATTATACATATAATATCGCAAATAATATTGCAAATATCTGGAATATTTTTACTAATACAGTAATTTAAAGTTTATATTTGCGAATATTTATAATATTATCAAAAATAATTTAAAATACCACGAATATTATAGGAATAATATCGAAAATATTTTCACAAATATTTTTTTTTGTTTACTTTTTTTGTATTTTTTCTTAAATTTTCTTTTCTTTTTTGTTTTTGTTTTTTTTTTTTGAAAAATGTATGTTTTAAGATTTTTTCCTTACAAATAAAAAAAAACTGCTAAAAAAAGTTAATCGGTTTTGTTAAAAAAAAGGTTTCGTAGATTTCTGATAATTTGCAATCACTGATAATTTGCAATCTTGGATAAATAAAAATACGCGAAAATAAATTGCAATCGCGTTTTATAAAATTATTTATAAATAAATTAAAATGTACTTTTGAATATTATAATTTAAATTACGTTTGTCTCATTTAAACTCTGAGAAAAAAGGGTTAAAAAGTGGGGAAAAACGCCTGTCAAAGTAGGAGCGGCTATCGGCATGCACAAAATAGCTGTCATATAAAAGTGCGTGCGAATAGCCACTTATACACTATCTTCAAGTATTTTAATTTGCTACGCAACAAACGTGTCCACACTGATCCACTAAATTAGTGAAATCATGTACATATGTGATTTTGTATGTATGTTAATTTACCTGTAAATTAATATTGTCAAATTATTAAAAAACACTGATTTTTTGAGCACTTATAATCGCCATCACCTGTAAACAATGTCAAGAATTTAATCAGCTGCAGGTGCGCGGCCCATAATTGGAATGCTAAATTCGGACTAACTATGTAATCTAGCTCGAATGAAGCCAAGAATAGGTGACATTCAGTGCGACGATGCGACACCCACGAAATCATAAATTCATTCACTATTTACCGGCTATTTTAGAAGAAGTGTGTGTATTTATATGTGCGGGTGCGGTGCCAACAACAACAACATCAGCTACTTAAAGAACTTTATTATAGTGCTTGCATTTTGTTGTATAATATAATAATTATATATCCCTGAAAGTATATTCACATGACGTCGCGTCGTGTCGTGTCGTGTCGTGTCGTGTCGTCGTTTGAAAGTGTGAAATGCAATTTGTGGCGTCATTAGCTGCTGACATCGCTGTCAACTGTAAATAAATGTCAAATGTGGGAAATATATAGTTATATATCTATATGCAATGCATTAAATTAAATAAATGTCAAATGTCTTAATATATAGACATTTATATTTTTCAAATATGGAATGCATTTGGTGAAAGCTATGATAAATTCAAGACGTATATATATTATATTTAGGAACAACAAAAACTTTCTATACATTTTATTATCGTCTCAGCAAAACAAACAATTTCAAAAACGACGTTATTATTATACCAATTTTTTGCAACATTTATTTAAATTATATTAGGGCTCTACAAAAATTAGGAAAGTGTAAATAAGGAAATGAAACAGCTTTGTAACAAGAGAGGTTAACAGTTTTTTTTAAATAATCTTCAGAAATTATATATATATATATATATATATTTTAAGTTTCCTATTTTTTAAATTTATTATATATTCCAAATGAAATTAAAAGATAGATTTTAAAAATGTGTTACTTATATTATATAAACTATAATTTATCACCAAAGAAACTCTACAAAATAAGCTATACATTTTTAAATCGCCCTAATGTATACCTACTCAATGTAATCCATATATATTTGGCCTTGCTTATACTAACCAATATACTCGTACTCTCTCACATGAAATTGTAATCGTGTATTGAATTATCATTATAGATTTATTGACACATTGTTTTTGATTTTTGTATATATTATCTGAAGTACGTTAATTGCGCCACAAATATATGCTTTATTTAGGTGAACCATCAGTTTCCAAAGATTGTAACTTAAACCAATTCATTTTCATTTCCCTAAACAATTTAATCGACAGTTTCTGTTCAGAATTCAGATATAGACTATAGCCATCAGTGTCTGTGTGTGCGTGTGTGCGTATGTTTATGATACGCGAGGTTGTGTTTGTGTGCGCAATGCGCCTGTATACCACATATCTTAACATCTTTAATTATAGTATAAACAAACACTTGGCATTCATAGACATAATATAAAATTCGCGAGCTATGGGTTCACTGAACGAGCTCGCAAAGTATACCAAATTTTTGTATAAACAATCAATGTGTATACAAAATAATGTATATCTTACGAAAATTCTACCTGTATAGATAACGCGCTGACTCACATAACCGTTTTACGTAATTTTTTATTGTATAATTGAAAATATATATTTTTGAACAAGTAACTCAAGTCTAAGCACTTTAATAAAACGGCCTTGCCAATCTGTCTTAACAGAAAATGAATTTACTGACAATTCTTTTTCATTATCCAAACAATCGCGAAAATATAAACATCTCTTCAAAATCCTCCAATATAAAATAATCAAAAATGACACTGGTCAAAGTAAATATTTTTACGTGAGATAAATCGTCATTTAATCTTTCCAATTAATATCGAGACAGCTAAACAAATGTACTAAGTTCACGTGAAATAAAGAAAAAATATTTATCTCGACCGAAAAAATGTTTTAGCTTTCATATAAAAAACATTGTTAGTTTAGTACCGAGTTCACGTAAATATAGTAAAAAGTCTAGTTAATTATAAATTTTTTTTTTGTAGATTATAATTAGCTAAAATGGTTTGAGATTTTTTTGCTTTTTTCTGCTGACTATATAGAAACCCAGGCACGACGTTCTAAAATCGCTTAAGCCAACATTTAAATCGTGTTCTAAAATTTAGGTTTATTGACGCCATTTAGAGCTGAGCTTCGCTTTAATATCAAAGCTCTAACTTTAGAGCCGCTCTAAATATATCATTGGGAAATTTTCAAAAGCGCAGCAATCTGACAGAGATTTGATAATAAGTTAGAGCCAGCACCATTACCATTTTTGTCTGTTTACATTCAAACTTATATGATGCTGCTTCCGGTCAGAAACATAGTTATATAAAGGCATAAAATAAATCGCTCTAAAAATATAAATATTTGCTGTTGACAAAATGTGAATCTAAAATACAATTTCTTTGGGTGCACATTTTTATATAATTATTTTTGTGGTACATTTTAAATTATTTGGTGGACTAATCCAATACCTAATTTAAAAAAAATCTTTACTAGAACTACTAAATCGACTATTAATAAATGAAAACGCTAGATCAATGTTCCAATCAAAAAAACCTCTGCTCAAAACTGCTTAGGTTGCCGTTTTCGACTGCTGTGCGGACAATTTGCCGTCCACAATTTGCCGCTTCACAATTTACCTCCATACAATTTGCCGACCAACAATTTACCGGCCCACAAATTGACGCCCATAATTTACCGTCCCATATTATACCACACCATAATATGCCACACCATATTATGCCATTTCATAATATACCGCGCTATAATAATCATCCCCATAATATGCAACCCCATAATATACCGTCCCATAATATGTCACCCCATAATATGCCACCCCATAATATGCCACCCCATAATATAACAATCCATAATATAACACCTCATAATATGCTACCCCATAAGTAGGGCGGTGTATATTGGGATAGCATATTGTGGGGTGGCATATTCGGTATATTATAGGGTGTAATATTATGGGGTGGCATATTATGGGGCGGTATATTAAAGGGTGGTATATTGTGGGGAGGCATATTAGGGGGCGTTATATTATGGGGTGAAATATTATGGGGTGGTATATTATGGGGCGGTATAATATGGGGCGGCATATTATAAAGCATTTATTATGTGGTGGCATAATATGGGGCACATATTATGGCGGTATATTATGGTTGCATAATATGGGGTGGTATATTCTATGGTGGCATATTATTGGGCGGCAAATTGCGGCATATTATTGGGCGGAAAATTGTGGGGCTGAAAATTGTGGGGCTGAAAATTGTGGGGCGGAAAATTGCGGGCGGCAAATTGTAGCTTTCGACTACCTACGTTAGAGCTAGCTCTAAGCTGGAGCGATGTCGAAAATTAAAGTTTTAACTCGTTTAACCAAGTTAATGTCATTGAAAAATCCCCGTTCTAGGACGGCTCTAATTTTAGAGACGCATTAATGAAACGACCCTTAGTTTCCGATTTATAGCTGTTCAAGTAAAAGTCTGGCAAATGAGATAAAAGCGTCTATATAGCTTTAACCAAAGTATTAGTGATAACTGATAACAGTCCATACTAAAATGGATATATATGGCAATAAATCCTGCCAAAAGGCGCTCTTTTACTATCGAATTAAGATTAATGGCAGATTTCCTTTTTTTAATTGAAAGTCATCAGATATTTTTTGGTTTCTAAATATTTTAGACCAACACGGTAAAAATGCATCGTAATGGTTGAGAAACTCGTGTTAAACTCAGATAAAAAAATGAGTAATACAAATTTTCTGTTTGCTTTTAATAATCGTTTAGGAAAAATTAAAATTTCTTGAAAACTTTTACCTTTTTTTCAGTTGCAATGTCATAACAAAAAAAGAGAACCACTAAAATCACATTTTTAAAATCTTTGATGATGTTTTATCATAAAAATAGGCATCAGCTAAATGTGAATCCATTTGTTTTTTTTTAATTCATTCTTTTAGCTTCAATTGGTATATGACAGTCGATAGATTTTTTCGTCTCGCTTTTAACTCACTTCCACTTATGTGATAAAGCTCAAACTTGGCACATGGACTCATATGAACGGTACTAGATCTTTGTATTGTCCACTAAGGATTAAATACTCCTATCAAATAAATTGCATTTTTATTTAGGAGTGAGTTCAATGTACATATTGTACAAAAAAACAATACTGATAGGAGTATTTTATATTTAGTGGACGATATATATCAATTTTTTGAAGATATTGTTTTAAAAAAAAATTTACCTCTCTTGTTATCAATATCATGATAACAAGAAAAAAATATTTTAGGGTAAACGATTTTTTTTACATTTTTTTTTTTGGAATATTTTTTTTATTATATACAGAATTTGCTAAGCTTCCTCAGATAATCAGCTTCATTTGACATAGTTTAAGATTGCAAGAAGTGATAATTGGAACTTCATAAAACATGTCACCGTTTTCAACAAATTAATATATAAAAATCTGTGATATTTTTTAAATTCCCCAAAACAGCTTAACATTTCTTTTAATATTACTTCAAAATATATTGCTAACGCATAAATTTACATATACAATTAATAATTCCCCACATCATCATATCCATATTTATATGCAGTGTAAAAAAATTGCACAACATTCCATCAGAACAATAACTCAAATAAATAAAAATGTCATGTCTATTCTGAGCACGCGTCAAACCGAGCGGAATGCGCTACCTAATGCGTCTAAAAACGTTGTAATAAAAAAACGATGTTACGGTGCATCAATCAATTCCTATAACCTTAGCCTTGCATTGTGGCTCGATCAATTGAACACACTCTACAAAAAACACACACAAATCGTTTTTCTACTCGGTGTAGAAGCCGTCATTCAAATTGTATATAATATTACATATGTATTTATTATTTGTATATGGAATACGCGCCTCGACAATTCGATGTTTATCAATTATAATTACTATTCAACAATAAGTTATTATATATGCTACAATAACACTCAACTGAAGGTATACCTAACACAAGTGTATACATAAACATATATTACAATTTATGAGAGTCATATAATATATACTATATGGTCTATGGACTGGTACACGTTGATTTATTTTAAATATTTATATATAATATTATATATTTAATACACTCAGTATATGTATACACAAATGTTAAACGAAAATAGACGCATGTCTGACGAAGATTGTATACCACGAGTACATAATACATGAATTAGCAGACATTTAACGTGTTTTTCTGACACTTTTGCTGTGTCATGTACCTGAACAAATACAGACAACAATCCGCTGTCGCGTAATAAGGCGCACACAAAGAAAGCCTGGCGAGCTTTTTAATTACACGCAATAAATTTTGAAAGATTTCTTTGTATTTTAAACAGAAGAAAGAATAAATTATAAGCGAATATTATGATGTTATAATTATCTTATATTATTATAATAATTTTAGAATTAAAGAAGGTGTGAGTAAAATAATAATGATTATTCATTAGGCAAAGGCTCCAATTTAATAAACAATAAAAACAAAATAATGTTGAAATTTTATTTTCATTGAATTTACGGTTTCTAACTGAAATTTTAGGATATTTTTTAAAAGTGTGGTTTTAGATTAGTTACTTTGCTTATAAATCAAAGTCACATATTTTAGATTTAATTTCAGATATTTGTACATAATGCAATATTTAAATAAGTTCATTTTATGAATAATTTTAAGATGATGTTTAATTCCAATATTATATATTACCTGTTTGTAGGTCATGAACAAATGGAAGTCTTCGACAATTATTATTGCGTCAAAACTTAAAGAAATTAATGCTCTTCGATTTGTATACTGTTATCAAACTTGATTGAATAATTTCTAATACTCATGTTTTGTACTAGCATTTACAATTATTCAATATAATTTACATACATAAATCATTAATTGTATATAAACAAAATTTATATTTTAGTACTGCTCAATTTGCACATGCACCTAAACTGCACAATTAATAATTATACAAAACTCATCCGTGCGGCGGTAAACACATCGTTTATTTAAATAAACACTCTACGGCGGCAACACATTTAATTTGCATTTGCACATATGCATATTATTTTCATATTCTATTATACATACATACTAAAAGATGTGCATTGTAAAATGCAGTTGCAGTTGCAACGATTTGTGTGCGTTTACAATACACGTTGTATGTGTGATCTCGTGACTTTGATATATAAGTGCAACCGGCGAAAAAGTAATGTTTATTTTAGGAATTGTCGAGTAGTGCGAGCACGGCCAAAGATTATATTGTGTGTGTGTTTATTTCTTTATGCATATGTCTATATTTTGCAGATGTGACGCCAACCAAACAGAAGAAGGAAATTGCAGTGTTTCATTTTATTTGATTCTCACCCCGCTGGATTTTCGTTGTGCAGAGAAAATCCAGCGGTATGAAAAATAAATGTTTTTTTTTAATGGATTTTATTTTGTAATCATAGGCGGATATTCTGGGAGGGGGACATATTGTAACAAAAGTATTTGAGAACGTCAAAAAAATGTTGATTTTTAATGATATTTTTAGGGATCAGTTCAAAATTCTGTTTTTACATAATTCAGCTTTTCCTGTTAACGAATATAGCGTTTTTATGTGAATGTTCATAATTTTGTAATCTAGAATTTAGAATTCAAAATTTGGAAAATTTGGAAGAATAAGAAAAGGAATTTATTCCTTCTGCACCTGAATCTATTGATCTCCCCAAATACGAAATTAAATTTAAGGTTTTCATTGCTTTTTTTTGACTACTTTAAATACATATGTTTTACCATGATTGTTTTTACCATGAAATAATTTTTGTTACCATGAATACATTTTTAAGCTTTCGAAACTTACACATTTAAGTCTAGACTAGCGGTGGAATGAGATGACCAGTCTGGATTTCTTGGCAACAAGAACGTTAACACCGTATTCAAAAACGGTATACCACCCTCATCAAAAACTGGATAAGAGAATTGATTGTGTCTCGAGAAAATCACTGAAACAGATTGTAGTCTCTAAACTATTTCTAAAGAGACCATATGCCACAAAGACTAAATCTGCGCTTGACCTTGGGCGAAAAGATTTAGAACTGTTTTGCAAAATACTCACAAGGCACTTCAGACAAAAACAACACCTACATATAGGATGCGACTGTAAGACTAAACTGCGGTGAGTGGGGTGAGATAGAATCTTCGATTTTGAATCAGAATGCCCGGCATTCTGCAACACCAGAGCCCACACAATCGGTGCGTTCCGGACTCGCTCCATCTACTACCACTCGCAAAGATAGCCAGGAAATCAGGCCGTTTTGTGGACAACCAACTCTTTAACCGAGTCATAGTACAGTGGGCCAATAACTTTGGACTAAGTATGAGAAAATCATCATAATTTTGCTTAGAAATACGGTATAAATATATATATAAGTATATATATTTAGCGACTTTATCTATTTTAACTATAAGTTTTATTTATGTTGTTTTGTAGATATTTAGATACTTATTTATTTATTTTTTTATGTTAGATTTTTTTAAGATTAAATGCATACCATGGATTTTAAATGTTGATTATATCGATAGAAGGTAACTATTTTTGAAATTGATTCAATATAATTATATATGATTATATTAAACATAAACCAACTACCGTCTCTCGAGATGGTCGTCATAATCAATCATCAAAAGACATTATCCTATTTAAAAACTTAAAAATAAAAATCTCCTTTTTTAAAGAAAACTGATAATGTTTATTATTTGAGTTTTAGCAACGCTCATCCCTTCATTTTCTCATGAAAAAACAAATTGATGAGATATATCGATATTTTTTTCATTTTTTTATTTTTAGAGATTATTGCATGACAAAAATGCTAAAATTCTCGAGAAATATGAAAGCTCATTTAAAATATTGAGCTGTTTTAGTTGTAATATAACCACCAAAACAACTAAATAGTGGCGACAAAGCTAAATTATTAGTTTTACTGATTTTAACAGTTAAACTATAGATGTGCATTTTCCGAAATTTAATAGTTACTTATATTAAAAATGTATATTTACTTTATACAAAATTTAATATATATATAAAATATATATATATAAAAATACAATCAAAAATATATATCAAATACATATTTTAATTACAGCAGTTGCCTACAATTGCCTATAATAGCCGACGTTTCATTGATACAAATTATATTAAATGTAATATATAAATGTAAATAATATTTTCCTATGAAAATAACGGTTAAACCGGTTAAAATAAAAAATTTCTGCTTTCTACGAAAATATTTTTTTTATGGATTCATAAAATTTATATTTTTTAATACATTTTTTAAGTTCTTATTTTACTAATGCAAAAAAAAACGGGAAAAACCAAATACCCGGTTTTTCACGTTTTTTTTGTTTATACAAATAACTGAAAAAACGATTTGTAAAATAATGTTTTTTTTGCAACATATTTTTATATACATATTTGAAGATTATATACATTTTATTTTAAAATAGTGTTTTAAAAAGCATAAAAATGTGTTTCTTAAACGATTCATCTATTCAGACACAATTTGGTGTATTCACATTCCGAATATCCTCATTTTTGATTTTTTTAAACATCATTAAACACGATTTTTGCATATAATACCACTCCAATCCAAAAATGCCTAAAATGCAAAAATAAATTTAATATCTTTTAGACATTTTATGTTTTTTGAATGTGAATTCAATAGAATGTGACATAAAATTGAAAAATTGCGTTCATTTTGAGATGACTTAGGACGATTTGTAAGAAAACCGATTATTAAATTTTCTAAGTATGTGCTTTAATTGCTCGTGATTTCTTACAGATTAAATTCTTATGTAATTCTGGAAAAATCAATTCTTAGGGCCTCGGCCGGTCTTGTTTTCCTTATCAAATTAACTCGTCTTATTAAAAGTACGTGTTAAAGTAAAAAAGTTATTCTCGAAATTTTCGAAATTCTCGAAATAAATTTCTCGAGATTCGGAAAAAATTATCGGCCGGGAATTCTCGAAAATTCAAGAAAAGGAATTTTCAAGAACAATCTCTGACCTCTGATTTGAGACCGACGATATGTATATATACTGTACGCACGTCTAAATCGTCTAAATCAATTTTAATATCATTTATTGGGGATTGTTAAGTAGAAACCGGTGGGATGACATAAGACCCACGGACATAAAGCTCATGGGCGTGATGTCCGTTAAAAATGATATGTCATACCAATACGAATTGGACATAAAGCCCATGGGTCTAATGTAGTTTCAACCATACTGAAGTCCCATAGACTTTAGGCTTATTTCAACCAGACATAAGATCCATAAATTTTATGTCCGTTTTAACCTGACATAAGCCTATGGGCTAATCTAGTGATTCTGTATAATAATAACCTTGTTTTTTTTAAATGTTTATTTGTTTTTTAAAATAATTTTTGTATTTTTTTGTTTGAAT
>JAAAKO020027640.1:0-29903 GCA_010015015.2 Bolitophila cinerea
AATCGTGCCCAAATCAGGTTTCTGATCGCGTTAATCAGCCCAGAGATTTTCTAGCACGGCCTGGAAGTCAAAAATTTGATCTCAGGCCCGGAATCTCCGGGTGAAAAATAGCTTGTTGGCAACCCTACTTACGTAGGCGTTGTCTTGGTGAAAGAGCTCTTTTTTCTTGGACATATAAGGTCTTTTTTGTGTAGTTGATCTTCAACAACGCTTTGTAATATGCACTATTGATAGTTTTTCGATGAATATTATTCCTCGGACATCCCAAAATACCTTGGCCATAATCTTGCTAGCTGACTTTTGTGCTTTTGGACGCTTTGGTCGACTTTCACTGGTTGCTGTTCATTTAGCTGACTGACGACTTGACTCAGAAGTGAAATGGTGAATCCAGGTTTCATCCATTGTCACATAACGACGCAAAAAATGTTCGGATTGAGCTTAAAAATGGACAAACCGTCCAAATCATCGACACAGTTATTTTTCTTATTTTGTGTCAGACCGGGACTTATTACCGATGTGGTATTTATATAAAGATTTCATTATTACACAATGAGTTTGATAATTATGATGTGAAGGATGACCGTTTCAAAGAGACATGTCCAGGGGCCACTTTCACAGTTCGCTCACGTGAGCGTGGTGAGCAAGGAAATAACCTACCTGATCTCTTGATGAACAGTCTAAATAATAGGAAGAAGACGGAGATAGACAAGGAGGATCTTGTACAGGAGTGGAACACTTGACATTTGAGTATGTCGATTGGGGGATATTCATTATTTATATATATTTATTAAAAAAATCTTAACTAATTATAATAAAAAAAAAATTATATAAGTTATATAAAGTACCGAATTTTTTTAAATAATTTATAAATAAACCTTTAAAAATTGTTTCTAAAAAATAATGTTTTAATTTAGTGCATATTTTAAATGAAGAACATCGTTGGATTAAATATCTCAACTTTTTCTGTAGGCGTCACATTGTCTCCATTTAAAATAGATTACATTTTTTATATTGTCATTTTCTCTGTTCAAAACAATTCTTTTATATTATTATTTATTTCCGATGGGCACAACATTTTTTGATAGTTCTGTTTGAGTGTTTTTAATAATATCCAATAAATCACTGAGAGCAATACCACTTTCTTTTAATTTTTAAATATTTTTATAAGTTAAGCAGAGTTTGAATTTATATATATATATAAATAATATACCTTTTTGAACTGGGCTTCGATAGTACTTTTTTGAAATAGCAATTGGTGCTGCATTTTTTAACTTTCACTTCTTGGATCTTTAATAAATACTTTTTTAATATTTAAAAAAACCCTATTAACATCAGGATAATTTAGCGGATTTCTTCTGCCAACCGATTTAAGCTACATGTGCCAGACATTATACTTGACATGAACAATTTTAAAATAAAAAACGTCCAATGTCCAAACCTCAGCCTGATTTTACCTTGTACTGTGCTTCGTTAATGAACAAAAGTAAATTGTTTCTAAATGATAAAAAAAACTATTATTACAAATTGAGCAATCGTAGTGTTTTTTTTTAATACATATCTGTGAAAAAAATATATATGTGTATGTATTTTTCAAAAGATTAAAATTATCCAAAAACCTTTTTTTCCCACAGTGCGCAACGTCATCTCATCGTAACGGCGGTGGCGATAAACTCGGTTTTAGTGTAATTTATTTCCCAAACATAATGACGATATTCATTTATATATATAAATAAATATATGTTGATATTACCGTCATCATCATATAATATAAACAATGAAGTCCAGACATTAGGCTGAAAGATGATTTCACTGAATGGACCAAAATATTTTGCAGGCAGTGGTGTTAATAAGATGATAAGAAGCACGTTAATTTGCTTTTCTAACTCTGAGGCAGTCGAGATTTTTTTTACATTATTGTTAATAGAAATACAATTTATTTTCAAAGTATTCTTTGACTCTCTTTGAAGGGGTTTTTCAAATGTCTAATAAAACATATATCATCCAATAAAAAAAGAATACACTACCCTAAGCAAGTCACGAAGTTCTACGTTCCCGAAATCACGTGCACCCAAAAACAAGATTTATTTTTATTTTTCCAATATTAAAAATATATACTCGGCAAAATCAAAATTAATCTATTTCCGTTTGAAAAATCTGAAAATACGCTGAACTCGTATATTTTCTCACGTCTCTCTTAAAATCGGACATCTCCTTAAGTACTCTCAATCCATTAACATAACATAATAAGCATATGCCACTCTACCATACAATCTATAACGGATAACGCAACTTCTGTGTTTGTGTGTGTGTGTATCTTTTATGTTTATCGTACAGGAGAATGATGATAAATTTAAATACTCCAATCTCTCTGTCTCTCTTGCTTTTTCGAATACAAATATATGTAGATTGTAGATGTATACAAAAAAATTCCGAGGGCGTGCGCAATTTGTTTATACAAAACACATACATTTTCATTTTCACCACAAACGATTTTATAAATAAACTGGGTTTTGTTGTGACAAGCCCGCGTGCCAAAATGTATATCTACGATACATAAAATATATATATATATATATATACAAATAAATATATATACTTAGATTTTATACATAACTATGTATTGTATATACAATATAAAAACATGTTCCGAATCGGAATGCATTCACACACAGGTTATTTTTAATTTTAAATTTGATTTCTGAAGAAAACGTGCTTGTAGCACTGAGAAGTAATTTTATTTTGGAAATCTGCCCCGCAAAACCATTTTAATTACCAAAAAGAAAACGTAATACTGAGAAAAATCTGACAATTTAAATGAATGTTCAATATTTTTGAAAAGAGTTTTTCTTTCTTCGATTTTTTCCATGATTGTTTTTATTTTATTTAAGCCTCCAAAATAGGAAATATAATATATATATATATATATATATATTTTTAAAATAGTGAAGAATTGGATGCAAGATATATAATGCTTGAATTTTCTAAATTTTACGATGAAATTTTTTGCGAAAAAATCAAAAAAATTACCTAAGTAATCATAAAAATAATGTTATCGGATATTTGTGAACAAAAATAAGTGGAAAATTAAAAGATTTGCGGAAGCTTCTTTACAATGTAATTGTAATGAGGGTTCAGATTCTATTTTCGTAAAAATGTGTATTTTGAATGTTACTCTTTTTAAGCTGTAATTAATTTGCAATTGCTCCTTTGTATCTATCTGGGTTACCATCAAAACCCAATTGATCGATTAATATTATATGTGAAATATAATAGGACTATTTTGATAGTCAATTCTTATTCAAATTAATTTATCAGTCATACAAAGCATACAAAGGTACGCAGTTAAATAAATTAAGACAATTTGTGATTATATTTGATTACATATTTTATTGTTAGGCGAAATTAAATATATACATCACTCCGTTTGTCATTTGTATGTCATCCTAGCATAATTTTTTATCTATTTGTCCAATATGCCTCATTCAATCTTATTCAATTTTTAGTTCTTGAATTGTTACTTTCTTCTTAGCATAGACCTTTCTTTTGTAATAACCAAAAAAAAAATGTGTGGTTCCTTAGAGGTTATATTCCTGGGCAGTATGACGAGTTGATGTTCTTTGGCTCTTGGCTACACTTTTATCGAGTGTTTTTTTAATATCCACTTCAAATCAGTATAGGTTCCTCTTGCTATAAATATCCTTCTAAAATGGTTAAACGTTATGGCACTCAAAAATAGAACACGTATAGATGGCGTTGATGTTACCATTTCTTTGAAGAAATATAGCAAGAAAGATCTTTGTACATAGAGATATCTCAAAAAATATGTATATTTGGGCAAAATAAGACTCCTAACAATCGGGGATGTGTTGCTCAAACAAAATAAACTTCAAGACTGGAGCAGTTCAGCCTAAGCGGCATAACCATGACCCATCGTGTAAAGTGTGCGATATCGTGTACAGACCCCTATATCCCGCAAGGGATGGAACAGGGGTGTGAGAAAGATATAGATGTACTTCAGTGGACTAGTAGTCAGATTGTATAAAATACCCAAGTACTAGTATTCTAAGCTGGATTAAAAGAAGACAAAGAAATAAGAATTATTGCTTGATTGATACTAACCAAAATATTATTTTGATAAGTTGTCTTCTTCATCAGACAATCTGTGTAATATGCTTCGTATTTTGTACGCAAAACTTTACCGCAACTCGTCAGCTTTATCGTGGAGTTTTTCATATTAAAAATAGGACAATTCAAGTTAGGTCCATATATAAGAAGTTTTCCATCTGTCGGAAAAATGTCAGTGGACAGTGAAAGGTTGAAAAAAAACTGAAGTGGAACGGCAAGGGCAAGATCACATTTCTGTAAAAACAGCGGTGCAATTTCATCAGGACCTCTATTGGGATCATCCAACAAAGTAGGCGACATCTGGTGTCAAAAACGAGAAATTCGAGAAGTATTAGATATTTGTAGTATATATCGTACTTTATAACTATATTTTGAATTTATATTCATTTAATAGATTAATATATAGGTTTAACCAAATGATCAGCTAAGTGTTGTTTTAGTATAAAAAATTTTTACAAAATCACCAAAAATCAGTTTCCCATTTCTCATTTTATTTCTCTCAAATTTTCTATTTTCCATTTGATTTCATTTGTTGATTATTTCTCAATTGAATGAAATATATGTGTTTATGAAAATTTTAGGTTCTCCCAAGATCAGCTCAGTTTCACCACCTTCTGATCCCAATTCGACCAGTGCCTGAACGTCTCTAATCATACTAGTATGTACTGCAATGGTAAACCAGTATGTGCCAATTAAGTTTTATATTAAAACATCAAACTCTTCAAATATTCTGCATAAACACGCCTTTGCGCATGCGGAGGAAAGCATGTATCTTCAAAGATTATTAAAGATCACAATAATATTTGCGAATTTTATCATTATCATTATCATTTGTATATTTTTAACTCTTTTTGGAATAAATAATATATTTAATAGACATATATATATAGCAGTCTGATTTTTGTTATTAAACATAATATTTTAAAATTGCAATTATAAAGAAAGACTTTTACAATAAATTCAATCGAATTCTAGATTTAATAATATAGTTTATGCATATACTTTATGTTTTTTTTATTAAAAGCTATCAATTTTTATTTTAAATTGAATGTTTTGTGTTTCAATGTTGTTATTTTCATACAAAAATGTACTGAAATACAATTTTAATCATCGAAACAGCGAATGACATCAAATTCGTTGTATACTCTACAAATATTCCATCAAATTTTGAGTTTAGTTTCCTGCAAGAGTTTACCAAATGAAAAAGAGTCAAATTTTTATGTTTAATCCACAAAGAGACAAGATTTTGATTATCATTTTGAGAAATTATCGTCTCAACTAAATTATCATTAAGTTCCGATAGTCCCATAACTCAAAATTTCGAAATACGTTGTCATATAATTATTTAACCCTAGAACCGAACCAAACGACCCGAATGAATTTTCTCAGTTTTCCAATCTTTGATGCGTTTATTTGTTTTTTTTAAATTTATTTATTTTCTTATAAAAAGGTATAAAAATATGAAAAAAATTAAATATTTGATTTAATTAAAATTTCAGTAAGAACTCTGATTTGATAAAACACCAAATTCAAATTATTTGCATATATGGTTCTAAGATTAAAAATTGGAAAGTATGCCTTTATTTTTAAACAAAATACTAATATAAGAAACCTGGGAAACCCTACCTTTACCGCAAAAAAAAGTGTTTTTAAAGCTTTCAAAAATGTTATGTTACCAACTTAAACTGCTGCTAAAAACATATTGCCGAACGTTCCACCCTATATACACGATAAGAGTTATCGCAGTTTTATGTTTTTTTTGTTCTCTGCTTGACACTCGCGCTCACTTAGAAGCTACATCATCTCTTATTATATTTGAAAAATGTTTTACAGTTTTATTATCACGCCGTGCTTTGTGAGTGCTTCACCACATCCTTCCGTTCGTTCTTCGGTCCCCGTTCATTGCCAAAAATCATATTAAAACGATTTTCTAAGAAAAGTGTGTGTAAAGACATTGCGTTGAAAACCGAACATGACACATGACATATGGACAGTTTAAGTTTAGCGATAGATTTGTGCGTTTCATTTAAATATGTATTATATATATAATATATATATATACTTTATATTTAATTTAAATTGAGATTTTGAAGATATGATCATTAACAAATAATTATCTATTTTTTTAGTAATAATATAAATACGCGTCGTTTCGTCACCTGTGTCCCAATATGCGAGTGCGTCGAGTTTTAAAACGTATGTTCCCGGGCGTCATTGAGGAAAATTCTAGTTGAACAGAAAATCCCATAAAGTGAAGTGATATACGCTAAATAAATGCTATGCTAGCAATGTGATATGCGTGAATACATTGAAAAACCACCTCGGAAAATTGTCTAAAGAGCCAGAAGAAAAACGACACCGCAAAAACATATATTCAACACACTTTGCGACATACTCGTATATTTTGCAAAACATGGCATCACGTTCCGGATGCAATGCGGTCAAACTGGCCGCCGGAATCCTGTTGCTGCTGCAGGTGCATTTTACGGTCTTAGCTTCTGGTAAGTTTCTTTTTTATGTATAAATATTTATATATTTATGTAGAATTATATATTTATATTATATGTTTATGTATGAATTGCATTTGCTTGTCCAGTGTTTTGTTTAATAACTGGTGAAAAGGGCATCTGGAAAAAGTTTAATTAAATTAAACATACTCTCTGTACAAATAATGATGTCTTTATATTTGGTAAACAAATAAAAATAAACACACAGCGTAAACACACGGCGATTAGTTTCCACGCTCGAGTTTTTTTTTAAATCTTTTGGTCTGTCAATAAAATCAAGTTTCTTAAATTGTGCAAAATATTTCAATAATTTAAACGTTTTAGAGCGAGTACATTAGCACACGCATTCTCAATAAACAAGTATCGTTTATTACCTAAATAGAGAATGAGAGAGTATTTGTAAGTACTATATTGAACGAGTCACTCATACTTCAATAGCATATGTATATATCATTCTGATTAGTCACCCTCGAAATAGATCATAATAAACTTGAGATCAATTATTTCAATTTAATGTTGCGTGAAGTTCTTCTGCAAGATGTTCCTTTTGTATACATACATTAATGTGCTTGTTGTGCTATATATTTACTGTTTGATTTAAACTAAAATTCGAGTTTATTGATTTAAATTAGAATTTTGTACTTCCTTTGCATTTAATTTAGCTTGCGGGTTTTGCAATAAATGCACATCATCTACAAACTAAATGAACAAATTAATATTTAATATGGTTTCACAATCTCCACATTTAAAATTGTATTATCACTTGGGTGAAAAACGATATTCTTAATGCACTGATATTGTTTATAGTATAATATATAAATATTTCTAGAATAAAATGTACTAATTTATAATATGTTAGTGATATATATCTGTCACAGAAAACATATACAGTCACAAAGCTTTCGGTAACGGATTTGTTATTCTCGCATTCTTTCATTAATTTTCCTGATTTGGCAATTATAATATCGTATATAGGTTTAGTATTTCCCGTAAATATGCTCACTCCCACCTCTCGGAATTCGAGATTTCCCCTAATTATTAATTTCATAATTCCCGGGAAATCCCGGGATTTTTATTTCTTGCATATACTTATCTCAAAACTATTTTTGGATAAAAATTGTATTAATATTTATTTAAATTTAATAATTAGGAAAAAAAAAAAAATTAAAATTACCAGATGTTGAGAAATTGCGCTCATTTTACGTCGATGTAGGTGATATTAAAACTAGTATTAAAAGTTACTCTTAAATTTTAAATGTTGTTTGATGTTTGTACTTTCTGTGAAAAGCGTTTAACTGGGTTGTAATTGTAAGTTCGACATCAACATATATATTTCAATAGATTTTTAAAAATAAACCAAAAAAAACAAAATCTAATCGTATATTTTCTTGTTAAAGGTGTCCCAATAACAGCGCGAGAATTAGTGTTTAAATTAAAGACATTATAAACTGAAAAAGTACCTTAAGACCATTTAAAAAACCTCAACCTATGAATATATCGCCTATGTAATGTAATAACTCAGTAGCCTCCATATATGTATGAAAGTTATCAAGTTTTCGCACTAGATAAACGATATGCTAAATAGTTTGGCTGAATAAACTTGTATTCAGTACCTAATTAAGGCAAGCCACATGAATTAATTCATTTTTATTTAGTCTTTGGCAGAGATATTCTCAGGTGACGTAATGTAAACGGACATATTGATCATTCAAAAAAATACCGGATTTAAATTAGACATTATCTCCACTTGAATATATCAGTCCATTGAACATTATATAAATTTAAAGTGCAATAATGTATATGATGTCCAATTGCATATTATGTCGATTTTGGTCAGATTAAAATAGACCTTATTTAATTCAGAGAAAGTTTAATGTTTTGTTTTAAGTAATCAAGATGGTGTGATGACATAAAGTCCATTAGCGTTCTGTCAGTTTAAAACTCACATAAAGTCCATTAGATATGATTTTCGAACCGTAAATTTATGAGGAAAATGGACCTTATTTCCTTAGAAAATCTAGGCCTAATATAAATATTATTCTCATTTTAATTATATTTTTTTTAGCGTATTGTTTTTTTTGTTGCTATTTCAAAGACATTACAAGTTTTTTTAAAGTAATTCTCCAACAGTATTGAAATCTCTTGTATTTTGGAAAAAAAAATATTTGTTTAAAAAAGCACTCCAAAAATTAAACTTCAGCACTTACCCTTATTAAAATTTTCCAAAAAACTTCATTTTTAAAATTTATTTAGTCCAGTTCAGTCCATGAAAATTATGTCCGTTCTTGGAAATGCATGGTTTTATGGACATTATGTTCATTTAAAAACGATCATACTGTTCATTTTGAATATAATATATATTTTTTATTTATAATGGTCCAGTTTGGTGGGATGACAATTTGACAAATTGACTTTTTTTTAGTGGTCCCTTTAAAATACAGATAATGGGCTGTATGCATACAAATAGCAATTGACTTTAATGTTTTATTTAATTTACGGTGACAGGCAAATTATACCTTGTAAAAATCTCCCAAACTCTCTTATCTCTCTTCTTCTCTTTGTGTTTTTGTTAAAAAAAGAAGATTGTTGATTGTTGTTGTGTACTGAAAATGTTTTTTGGTGTATTTCATGCCGCCCTTATTTCTATGCATACGGCCCATTATATTCACTTTAAAATGCTATAACATCTAATTGTCCAAATGGAAATTACATCGGTTTCCTGTGCCCTTATGTCCACTTGAAATAATGTCCATGAACCTTATGTTTGTATACCTTATATCACTTCACCATTTTTATTTAATTTATCCCAAAAAAATCGTATATACAGGGTGTCGCATAAGTCGTGTGGTGCTAGATGAAAGAAAAAAGAGAAAAAAAGTAATATACTCTTATCTGATTTTTAATTATATGTTATTTTGCATTTTACATGAATGTTATTAGGGAAATTAATAAATGCTTATTCAGCTTTTATTCAAGTTGAGCTTATTCAGGTTATTTAGCTTTATATGGGCTTGTATATAAAAAAACTTCCAATAGGGTGTTAGGTTTAATCTAAAAATATTTTGCAAAATACACGATTGTATTTGACTAAAATTTTGAGGGTAATTTAAATACTGTTTTAATAAAATTCTGTTTTCCAAAATTCTGTTTTCAAAATTACAAAATTTTGCGTTTCTGTCAACTCATTTTCAAATTTTATAATTCAGAATTTTGAAAACGCAGAGTTTTGTAAAACAGAATTATGAAAAACAGAATTTTGTAAAACAGAGTTTTGTTAAAAAAAAGAATTTAAAATCTCTAAAAAATGTAGTCAAATACCATCGTGACGATATGATCATCATTTTCTGGATCCGCTTATGATTAAGAGGTTAACTCCTTTTACATTATTAAACCCTGGGAAAGAAAACCTTGACATGCATAGAAACGAAATATATCATAATTCTTACTGCTTACAAGATTTCCTCTCTATTTCTCAATTTAAATCCACCACATATTCTGTTCGAGTTGCCGAGCTGATCCCTGTTCCCTGGGTAGGTTTTGTAGGTCATATAGCAGTGCAAATACCACGAGTGCAAGAGCATACATAAAATATACATTCGTGTTTGTGGTTTATGTTTAAAGTGTTTATATAATATATATACATATTATTTATACTGCGTGAATAACGAAACATAGCTGACCAAGTAGCATTACATACATTTTCATACTTTAATATAAAGTGTCCCTTAGATTAGTAGAAGCTGTGGCGTTTAGGTCGTTACATCATACGCTATAGAGGTGAGGGATCATATGCTTAATACTCAATTGTTAATGTGATATTCTGGGCCATCGTCTGAGGAAAGTATAATGCATTCTTGTCAAGACCTTCTTGACGGCACTGTGCATTATTCTCAAGAGACTTAACGTCACAAAAAAATCGTGACGATAAGTCACAACTGGCTTGTCACAGTACGCTTGAGCATTACTCTCCCAATTTTTAGTGGCACTAAGTCTCTTGAGAATATGTCGGCCTGTGCATTATCGTCAAGATTTATATGCGGAATTTACGTTCTAGAGAACAGTAATTGCAGAATTATCTTGCTAGAAATGTTCCATATCACAAAAAAAATATAATAAAAATAAAAATAGTTCATGCCAAAGCAAATAAGCAATCCATTCCTTCATAAATATATTTTTTTATTTTTAATAAGACACAAAATATTCTTTTATTTTAAACACCGTCCTCTTTAGGAAAAAAATCGAGAGAGTAATATGTACTGGCGGACTGTGACTTATTGTCAGGATTTTTCGTAACGTTAAGTTTCTTGAGAATATGTCACAGTCAGCCTGTGCATTACTCTCACGATTTTAATGGCGTTTATGTCTCAATAAGTCTCAATTTTCTGACGTTAGGTATCATTATTGAAAAACAACAAATACACGGTGACGATAATGCACAATCGCCGTTAGATTATGTCTCTTAAGATTAATTCACCACACCTTCTTGACACCTAAATTCGTTAACCAGAAGAAAAACAAATACCAATAGCACAAACAAGCGCCTATGCATGACCTTCGCGTGTGTTTTCTACAAGACAACAAATAATTTGGTGACAATAATGCACTCTCGGATGTCCATTATTCCGACCATTTTTGTGAGAGGAATGTTTTTTTGGCGGCGATAATTCATTTTTTGTATACATGAAATTATTAGATATATCCGCTTTTCTTTGATTTTAGGTTTCGGTTTTTCGGACAAAAGTTTATATGCAATTCTCGTCTGCGTTTGGAAATCCAAAAATTGGGTGGGATTGATTTTATTTATAAGAAGACAAAATAGACGCTAAATAGATAAGCTTTAAGTTCAATATAGTAAACTTATATAAATCATTACTAGAATTTTTTTTCAAATAACAATATTATTGTTACATGCACATTAGGGTTTTCCAATTATACACAAACAAAAAAGTTTCTTGTATCATTAAAGATTTTTTAGTTATTATTATAAACTTATTTATATTATTTTTTATTTATAGGAAATTATTATTTATCGTTTTAAAAGTTTTTTTTAAAACTAGATTGACAAATTTGTGGTAAATATTATTACTTAATTATAGCACAATGATCTTATGTGATTCGAAACACATAAGCTATTTGGACCACCTTAATGCACATATTTAAAAGGAAAAAATGATGAAAATGATGAATTGGCAGCCATTTAGAACAATAATAAAATCAAAGGTTGTAAAAAGTAACAAAATATGTTATTGTAAATTGTTTGTTTATGTAAGAACACTTTTTTTATTTGCAATAATAGATAAACTGAATGGCAAAACGGTTTGAAAAAATATGCAGGGTGAATATCTAAAAATGTCGAGAATAATGTTCCTACAGTGACAATATTTTTTCTAAACAAGGTGCCAATCTTTTTCTTAAGAAATATTCAATTTATTTACTGTAACAAAAAAAAAACTAAAAATCTTTAACGGCTAAAAATGAATGTAATGAATATTATTTTATATTATTTAGTGCATTTATATTGCATATTTATGCATTTTCAAGACCCAGAAATTCCAGGCTCTAGTTTTTTTCGTACGATTGACAAGCTTATTATTAATAAAACGATATCTAAATGATGATGAATAAAATATTCTTTTATTGAATTGCAAATAGTTTATTATGTGCGCAGCATTTCTTTATTATTTAAGCGGGGTTTTCATTGTGAAACACTGCTGTGTGCAGAACATGCTGAAAAAGTTTAGATTTGCAATACGACAGATAGAGAAAGAAACATATTAAAATAACGTTTTCGCCTGCACGCTCACATCCTCTCTCTGCAGACGCTTGCAGGAAACACTCTTCATCACTCTTGCTCAATAACTTTGTTTTCACAATAAACATCCAGCTTTATACGCTATTTATTTTTTGAACTTTTTGACCACCCTTTATAACTTGTAGTGTTGAAGTGTATACGATTCTTACTTATGATTCCTTATATTTCGCTTTCCCGAAGTGCGCGAGAGCGGAAGTCAGTCAGATGCGATTGTGTGCTTCCTTTCGTCAATTTTTATCTCTTATCACATGCATGAACTGCGTTCGAGGACGGTAACGCCCGCGCTGCCGATGCGACACGAGCGACGCGACGCCGACGCTGCGGGCGACTGTTGTTGTTTTCATATATCCATGCATTACCATCATATCAATCATTCACTCCCTAAGAGCGTACACAATGTAAACAATAGGTTGGTTTATCTATTGTTTGTTGTGTTATCTGCGCACAATTGCCTTATTCTCTCTATATAAACAAACGAAAATTATATGAACTCTATAATAAATATGTAAATAGTAATATATATATATAAATATTTATGTTGTTTCTAAATTTAGTTCTTTAATCTATTTAGATATTGTGACAAGCGACTTATTCGGATCGCCACTGATCATTCCAAGCACGGTGGATGTTACTCTAGAGCCGGACACCAATTACACACTGGAATGTGAATCAAAAAACCCGGTTACGTGGCGACCGTTTCAGGTATATATTTATATCTATTTTGATATTTTAATATTTCCATATATATATAATTTTACAAATATCGAATAACAATACCAGGGTTACCAAGGATCGTTCGAAATTCAGGATGTACACAGTCCGGACAGCGAAAGACCGTTCGGTAGTATCCTGACTCTAGTCAGTGTTACATATTTGGACGTTGGCGAATTCACATGTGTTGAAAACAACACTGAACCAGATGCGTCGATTACGGATCTTATCATAGATTACAAGGCGTCCTCTATCTATGTTTTTGTCAATGGTAAGTGAAAGTTTTTTTTAATATTTTATTAATTATTACATTTAATTTTCCTTGTTAAGATTTGGAGAATCTTATGGTTCCCATCGAAGATAATATAATCAATGGCTACCAATATGCCGAGATTATTGTTCCGTGTAAGCCAACTTCCAAGTCAGTCGAGCTAGATTTGATCAAAGATGGATCCGAGGTATTTATGAGCACATTTTCTCTTTTTTTCTCATATCTTCTCTCTATCCAATTTAGCTCCTTAACATATTTAATAGGAAAATATACTTTAGCACCACTTAATTTTTTCAATACAAATTGTTTATTTTATCTATAATTAACACTTTAACAAGTAAATTGTGTGTGCACAGGTTATTGCTTCTTACAAATCCCAGATAGGCTTTGAATTGAAAAATGTTTCGAACGGCGCGAGTGGCCAGTATTTTTGCAAACTGAAGCACCGAGCCAATCCAGATCGTATTATCTCGAAATATTTCTGTTTAATCATTAAGCGTACGTTCTATTTTCTACTATTGATTTTTTCTATACTATTCTTTACTCGCATATAAACACTTACACACACACACACAAACATTTAAAAAAAAACACTCTTGTATTAAATTCTGTATTAACATTGCATAATTATTATGCATGACTATATTATACTCTATCACACATATCTCATATATACGTATAATTGTTGTTTTGTTCTTTAAATAGAAAATTATCATATTGTATTATAAATTGAATTTAACTATTAACTACTTGTACATGTAACGGTAATTATTTTAGAATTGTATCAATAGTAGACATTTTGTATTATTTTTATTATATTTATAAATATGTATTTATACAAGGTACCTAGATTTAGAAAGAAGAACCTTTATTTATATTTCAATTGGTAACAAATCATCGGTCATCAGTTACCAACTGAAAAATAAAACTGTCATGGAGCATTTACAATAATCATTTAGCATGACATTTTTACATTATATTAAATATTAAATTAATCACTTATTCACATTTAAGGAATGCAATTTAGGTAATACTTGCGGATGGTCTAGGTATATATTATATGGTCATTGGAGTAATGACGAAAGCCATCTTTGACCAACTTTTGCTTTACATACTATATATTGTCTGTGGCGAATCTTCTGTTTTCTAATAAGATTTTTAAGTGTGGGGTATTAGAGATATAAAAGGTCCATTTTTTAATCACATACATTAATTGCTCACCAAAGCAACCATAAAATAATGCTTCACTGGTGCTGTCAGAAAAAAAGTGCTCCAAAAATGTTTATAACGACCATTTTTTTAGTAAATAAACATTTTGATATGGCTCACAATTTAATTGTAGACGTCATAATGGCTCCAAACCTTTTAGTTTTACTTTTGAGCACACATTTTTCCACACAATCTATACACTTTCTTTCATATTGGTGCTTAAAAGCTTTTTCCAATTTTTTGGGTAATGTAATCGAAGGTGATCTTCCCCGACAGCTTGGGGCAGTTCTTATAGTCATCTTGAGCCTAATTTATAATATCTATGATATACAAGACTATAAATTGCTTCTAATCTGTAAGTTTTGTCGGCGATAAAAGCCCTAGCTACCAATGAATCTCAAAAATGGGGAAAAATAGGAATTAAAATATACTACTAATATAAATTCATTATTTTCAGAGGGTCTATTTATATATTTTTTTTATATTTTGTAAGGGAAAAGAAAAGAATTTTTAATACCAATAATCGGCGACGCCATACAAAACACTAAATTGTTTTTTTTTAAATAGTTCCCGTGTCCCATTTCAAAAACCACACAGCCCAGCTGGAATAATTAAAAAACCCAAATAAAAATACCCTGGAAATAAAATTTAAGAATATAAAATACTAACATATTTAGTGCTACATATATAATGATTTTTAATATGATTTTATCGATGTACTTAAATTCCTCCGGATGATGGCCTTATAGTATATTAAAATCGTAATTTTTAGATTTTTGAATTCTGAATTCTGGGAATTCGATAACACATTTATTTTTAAATTTATATAACATTAGGATTTAAGGGATTGAAATAAATAGCATAGTCGTAAAAAAAGTTCATCCAAAATGACCAATTACCAATGACCATATATATAGTCACCCTACCGCAAGTAGTAATTTATTCACATTTTATATACGTGTATTATAAAGTTTACCAAAATAATATAAAATTTATTTAATTTTATGTACAGTGGATGTCCTTTGAGTCGGAATACGATGCTGCCATTGGATTCACGATAAAACTGAATGAATTGTCCGACTCCGGTGATTTCATGTGCCGCGTCCGCAATAATACCGATCAAGTGCAGCACTTCGTAGTAAACATAGTTTGTGAGTCCCATCACCAAAAGAATTGCTCTGAAACGGCTACCATCAATCGTTTGTCTAACTGTAGCGGTGACGGTGGATCTAATACCAATTCTTCTACTTCTACTACTATAACTACTACTACCACTACTACTACTACTACTACTACTTCTACTACTATTAATACCAAAGCCAACGCTACTCATTTGGTGGCAGAAAATAACAAAAGTGCGTCGTCCGTCGTCGTGTTGTCCGAATTGTTGTTGCAACGGCGGAATAAAAGGAATCGCAAGAGTAAAGTTGAAATATTTTTGTCTATTTTGTTCGTTGGATGTTTTTATAGACTCAATTGGTTTTTTTTTGTTATTCTACTGGAAAAATATGTGTATAGCATTTCTTCATTCGCTCCCTGTGTATATCTTTCGCACTCATATTAAATATGACTAACCCAGAATTCCAGTTCTGACATAAAAAAAACTAAATGAGTCTATATAATGTCCTATTATTATTTTGTTTCGTTTATTTGCAACGCTCGATTGTGTTTTGTTATATGTTTTGGTTTGGCTTCTAATTCTACACATTTTTTGTGATGACTTGAAGATTTTTTTCGTCTTGTGCCGTATTTTTTTTAATTATTATTTTGTACATATATTTTTAATGCATTATTAATAGGTTAAAAACATGTATTTAGCAGCTTTACCATTGCTTTATATCATTGCATTTATTTTATATAAGTTGCATGTTTTTGTTGCATGTTTTGTTTTTTGTAATGCATGTTTAATACATGTTTAGAAATAGATTTACTTAATTTGAAATATTTTTTTTACTTATATTGATTATTTTTAAACTTTCTGTTTTTTGGATTATGGATTAAATTAGAACTTTACAGAATTTTTTTTAAACATATTTTACCTTACATGTCTATCTCACATTCGAAAACCTATTAATTTTTAAACGAATATATAAACGAATTTGGTCCATGCCAAATTGCCCGAAAAACTACTCCCTTAAACAAAAAATCTAATATTTTTATTGTGAATGAAATCTGTCTAAAAAAAATCCATCAATAACAATTGCCCGAATAACTATTAACCCAATAAACAAATGCCCAAATAAATTACCAAAAAATAAAAAAATAATAATCGTTTATTTAAGCATTTGTTTTTTAGAAAATTCTTATTCGGACAATTTTATTTTGTTTTTTTCTGACATATTTCTTATATGCTGATAGTTGCCTGCATTTTAGTCACGTTTATGTATATACTATATATTAGTCTGCTAGATTTTAGTTCCTCATTTCATTAGCGTTTGTATATAAATATATATATAGCATGGTTTCTTTTGTTTTGTTTGAGTGTTTGTTTGTGTGCGTGGAAACATAATATTAATACAAATTAAATTAATAAACAAAACAGCTCAAACGGACTACGTTGACAAACCTAAAATAACCTCAGTCATGGGAATGTATGGATGGACCGGTGACGAGCTGATATTGAACTGTTCCGTATCGATACTCGCCGGAGTTAAAGTTATTCTTACTTGGCGCACTCCAAATGACAATAAAGCGATAAATGTAAGTTCGTCATCGCGGCATAAATTTTCGTTTAGGATGTTTTTTTTATTTATGTGTTGTGTTTATGGTGTTCCAGGAAGCTCGTTTAACCGAATTCAAGACTTTTATGATAGATCATCCGTCAATTGCGAATTTAAAGATCGTCAACAGTGGAATAGCCGTGAATAGACTGCAGATAAGCGACAGTGGTTATTACTTCTGTGATGTGGTCGATCACTCCGATAATAAAAACTCCCAAAATATAAAGATCAAGATTTTAGGTAATTTTAATATTATGTAACTAATTATTCTTAAGTATTATGAATAGTAATCCGACAATTTATTAAATCAAATAAAAAACAATTTGAGAATTTGGACTCTTCAAATAAAATGTATATTTTTCCATTTGATCACATTTTTCTAATCTTAGAAAATCAGAGAGTATAAGACAAAAGCTTTTTCTAATTTCATCTATCCAAGCACAAAACATTTAAATTTGTGTTCTACTAAAGGTGTGTTTTTATTTTAAAGAGAAAACAAAACACAATGGATTTTTTTTAGAGACTTTATAAATTAAAATTTAAATTACATTAAAACCACACCATAAGTGTAAATGGTACATCATATATTATTACCCTATAGCTTTTCCCCTAATTCAAAATATAAAAAAAGATTTTACTCTTAATATTTTTTATTTGTATTATACGCATTTTATTTGATACCATATAAATCCCAAATTCTTTCCACTTACAAAGGAAAGATAAGATTCGCCGTTTTTTTTAATATCTTTTTTCTTTGGATAATTGTTTTATTGCATTTTGGATATTTTAATTTTTTATTTCAAAGTTTTTTTTTATGATTCAATCTATTCGAAAAACGTTTTAATGTTGCTTTTTATCTATGCATCTAAAGAAAAAGGTAGCGGTCACATTGAATTGAATGAGGTGAGTCACAATTATAAAAGCGTGATCAGCCAAACCATCGGAGTGGCAAAGTTTAGTGTCCAATATAAGGGGTATCCGCATCCTGAGGTCTTGTGGTACGACAATAATAATGATGTTATTCCGTGGTCAAACAACGATAAGTACAAGGTGAAAACCGATCCGGAATCTTCAAAACTTGAAATTCATCAGCTCGAGCTAAAGGACACGGGCGTGTACACGGTGCGTGCAAAAAACGATCTTATCGAAAATGAGAAGAAGTTCACTCTGATAGTCAAAGGTAAGATTAGTGGCATCGACGCTGATGTCTTATCGGTATATTTATATTAATAAAAATATTATTTCATCTTCGCAGATAAGCCTTCTGTAAGAGTTGATAATGTCTATGTTCAGGAGGGCCAATTGGCGACTGTTGTTTGCGAATGCGCTGGATATCCGGAATCGAAATTAACCTGGTCGTTTACGGCCTGTAACATTTCGGATTGGCCAAAGTGCGACAGCGTTCGTCCATCGATATTTTCGGTAAGACTGATTTTTTAAATTGTCCTGCATGTTTTTTTTTTAATTATAACAAATTACTAAACCAATATTAACTCTATACTATATATGTGTGTGTGTGTGACTTTGCATGTATCAACTAAAATCTAACCAAATTATCTGCAGACAAGGAAGCTTGTAGAACAGGTCAGAACAAATAATAAGTCATATTTTTTGTATCCATTTTTGAATCCATTTACTAAACCATTATAAAATTTCTCGTTTGCAGAATGACGATATTTCAACAACGGCTGTGACGATACTGGCCCAGCGATCCGAAGTGCATTTCATTCCAACGCAGTCCGGTAGCATTACATGCGAAGCCACGAATTCCGAGGGCGTCGACAATTACACTGCGAAAATTTTAATTACAGATTTAAAGGTATTATTGCAAATATACGTTAAAATCATTTCGGAAATAAATTACTATACGTTTTTTTGTATTATAAAGGATTCATTTACACATTACGTTTGGGGCAGTCACAACGAAATCATTGCTGCCGGCGATAGAGTGACAATATCTTGTGGAGCGCTGGTTTATGATTATTCTAGCTATCTAGAGTGGAGCATCGACAGTCAGAATATCGAGTCTACAGACCGTAAGTAAAAAAAAATGTTGTCCTAAACGAATGAACTACGATTGGCCGAATTACAATTAATCTCTAGATACATTGTTAGCTTCCAAAAACATGACATCTATCACCTTTCCGATTATTTTAAATTGAAGTTCAGGCCTTAATGTGAATTTATAATCAATTCATTTCATTATTTTAAGAGGTTTTAGTTATCCATTGAAATAAAACTAATCTAAAATGTTGCGGCTCTGTAATTAAATTTTTGAAAGACATATATATATGGAAACTCGGAATGAAGTAAAAACGTCATTGAGACTTTGAGAAAAAAGATGGAGCCTGTCACCGGGCTCAAGAGGATATCCAAGGCGGATTATTCACTAGGAGATTGTAGATTTGTGATTTGTCGGGTCTCGGGTAGATCAATAGAATTCCTGCGCACTGCAAACATACTTTACAATGAACAGAAAATATAATTGATATTTTATTATTTTAATAATATATCTCGTAAACTCACAAATCTATTACATTTTACATTTATATTACTTTTCGTAAATTGTAGTAAAATGTATTATAATATGGAATTTGACTTACATTTGGTTTATTATTTTTTAATAAATATTCTATTATTTAAGTTGTAATTCATTTTTAAATCATTTACAACAAATTAATAACATGTATTATGAAAATAATATTATGTATTATAAAATAATAAGTTCAAGTCGTGCCCGTATCACAAAAAACCCAAAAGTCCTATAGTTATACAGCGTTACACGACCAAACAATTATGTTTAGACTTCGAAGCAAGACAAGTAACAATGTAGTTACAGTTTACAGTTCCGACAGTTTAAATTTTAAATGTTCTTACCAAGAACTTATCGACTTTATCAGCACTGCTGCAAAATCCTACAAATCCTTCAAAGGATACGTTAAATAAAGCCCCTTCAATATCCAGAAAAGTCTATAAGGTCCTAATTTCCTTAAAGTTCAAGTCTTTTCCTATTGTCGTTACTATAACATTTGTTTAGCGGTGCTCATTTAGTATTTGACCGGTGAGGTCAATGGTGTCAGGTATTAGATATTTGAATAATAACACTTTCGTGCATTATTACACTACTACATTATTTAAATTATTTTGAGATTTACAATTGTGAGATTATTTCTCACAAGGGTGAATGATTACTTTAGTAGGTTTATTTCTTATTAGGAATCCTTACCTTTTTAAGACATTTTTAAGTTTCTACTGCTTTCCATTTGCTGGTAAATAATATTATAGTTTTGCCCAACTTAAACACCTCGACTTTAGGAAGAATTAGCGGATGTGGAATATTAAATTTCTAATAAGGGTAACCTTCTTAAACAACCCTAATTATTTTTCTCATGTGAGATGAGGCGGGGAATTAATCTCACATTTGTTAATCTCAAATAAGTAAATATGAATGTATTTGTTCTTAAACATTGCATTATGATCCTGAAAAATCTTATGACGGTATGTCCTATGCTAGGCAAAGAATAAATAAGCGGTTTTGGGACCTTTTCTCATATGAATGGATTTCGGATTATTGATCCAAATTAATATACAACTGATTCCAATCAACTTTTTCAACTAAAACATAATTAGAAGATTGAATTCCGGGTATACTTAGTATTTTGAGAAAACTGAAAATAGGGTTTATTTTGGTAAAAGGAGAATATTTTCGCTTTTATGGACGATGTCCTAATCTCTACGGTTAATCAATCATTAAAGATGATCCGGTAGATCCACGTAGACCTCTCCGTTTTGGAGGTTCTACTACTATAAATCAAATAATTGCAGTAATACATGACAAAACTTATATCTTCCACTGTGGACTCCTCTCTTAGCCATTTATAATAATTCTAAGTTATTTTTCAACATCTAGGAAATGACTTAAATAAATTAATCTTAACTTATCTGTTTAATAATAGATTATTCTATTACAATAAATGTTAAAGTACCAGGTAATAACTAGAACCGAATAGCATTATTTTAATTTCTTTGTCGCTTCAAAAAACATAATACAATTTGTTATTTTTTTGTCTAATCCGACACCTCTGTTATATATCTGTTATTCTGTTTTAATAGACATCTCAGTTACCGAGAACCAAACAAACTATTCTTACCGCAAACATCTTACCTGGGACAGCATCTCTACGACGGACTCTGGCAAGTATACTTGTCTGGCAAATCGACTTATCGATGATACTTTCCAATCGCAATCGATTAATCTTGAAGTGTTCAGTAAGTTATATATTAGTTATATTTAAATAAAAATTTGATAATTAAGTACATTTATTTTATAGATCCTAAACTACCGACCGTCAAATACACCAATATTGATAGTGATAAGATGAGCAAATATCTAGGAGAGCCTTTGCATTTAACGTGTCGCTTTGACGGAATACCGATGCCTACTGTATCTTGGTACAAAGATGACGTCCTCATTGAGTTGGATAACAACGACACCCGAATCGATATCGTAGAGAAAGGAACGGGCCTTAACATAAAGTTCACGAAAATGGAGGATGAGGGTGTTTACATGTGCAAAGCTACTAATCGGATAGGCAGCCTGTCACACTCTACAGCCCTGAAGATTTCGAGTTAGTTTTTTTTTAAGTTTCACATTAGGCTAACTTAATTTAATTTTTTTGAAAACTGCAGATGCTCCCTTAATCAGTAAGGCTTGGATTATTGGAATCGCTTCGCTTATACTGATTTTAATCTTATGTACAATTTATCTGTGTTTGCGTGTGCGAAGAGCCAAAGAAGTTAGTATATATACTTTTTAATATTTATTCTCATTGGTTATAATACTATCTATCAATGATTTAAAGTTTGTGCGTCAAATGAAATTGGCCGGACTTGCTAATTTCGAGGAGGGAAATCCGGGTGAGATTAACGAAGATCTCGGACTGGACGAACAAGCCGACTTGTTGCCGTACGACAAAAAGTACGAGTTTCCCAAGGAGAAGCTACGCATGGGAAAGCAGCTCGGAGCAGGTGCGTTCGGTGTCGTCCTTAAGGCCACGGCACAGGGCATCATCCCGTACGAAGATGAGACGATTGTGGCTGTTAAAATGGTCAAGCAAACAGCAGACAATGAGGTGCGCTTTATTCATAGCATATAAAGTCAATTAAGTCATAAATTATACGGTTGTTATTTTCATTCATAGATTATGCGTGCCCTGGTGTCTGAGCTCAAGATTATGGTGCACTTGGGCCAGCATTTGAATGTGGTTAATTTGCTGGGAGCTGTGACCAAGAACATTGCAAAACGTATATATAATATTTTTTTAGGTGGCGTCAATTTTAACGGTAAAAATTTAATCTGTTTAGGTGAGGTTATGGTCATTGTGGAGTACTGTCGCTTTGGAAACGTGCAGAACTTCCTGATCAAACATCGAGAATACTACATCGATCAGATAAATCCGGAAAACGATACCATCGATCCGTCAGTCCTGACCAAGGAGCAACGTTGGTCTGGTGACAGTGGATACGAGTACAACAGGTTAATAATAAATCTTCTATACTATTTTAAATTGATGCAATGTTGTTATATTGTTCTATGTGGCTTTTGTGTATGTATATAATCTAAAAATCTAACTCGCTAATAATGGTTAAATTAACAACTCTAGCTAACTAAATAATTATTAATTATTCTGGTGAAGGTATTTTATATTAACTCTGTGACATTTTTTGGGTGTATTTTCGTTTGTTTCTAACGCACGCTGCATCTGCATAAATAAACACACACACACACATGCACACATTGTCTATGTTGCCTTGATGACGATGGTGTTGATGGTGATGGTTCCAAAATATAGCCAAGGACTTAAGTATATTAAATTATCGTTCTCAAACAATCAACTAAACAGTCTGAAGCCGGGAAAGGGTGGCCGTTCATCGATCGGTAGACCCGGCTCGAATTCGATCGGGTACACCAGCAGACAGTCATCCGGAATTCCAGACTATTTTATCGGAGGCATGGACAGTGCCAGCACAGAGCGTGGCCTCCTTCCGACTAGCACTACGATTGGAGGAGGTGAGTGGTTATAATTAAATTAAAGATTTGAGAATGTTTTTTTTCTAATCTGCGTGTTTGTGTGAATCATGAAGCTGGCGAGGACAATTTAGTGATGTCTAATAATTCTGTCCAGCCGGCATGGCGTTCAAACTATAAAATGGACTACAAAGGTCCACTGCGAAACGTCACCACCACCGATCTGGTCTGCTGGTCGTTCCAGGTGGCTAGAGGCATGGAGTACTTGTCATCGCGAAAAGTATGTGATTTTTTGAAAAAATTTCCGACCTTTTTTTCTATACAAATAAATGTTTACAGGTCCTGCACGGCGATCTAGCCGCTAGGAATATTTTGCTGTGCGACGATAACATTGTGAAAATCTGTGATTTCGGCCTAGCTAGATCTATGTACAAAAATGAGAATTACAAGAAGAAAGGAGAGGCTCCACTTCCGTTTAAATGGCTGGCCATCGAGTCGATTGGTGATCAAGTATTTAGCACGTTCTCGGATGTCTGGTCATTCGGAATTGTAATGTGGGAGATGTTCTCGCTGGGCAAGGTTCCGTACCCCGGCATGGACGCTGATCAAAGTCTCTATTTTAAATTAAAAGATGGCTATAGAATGCAGAAACCCGATAATGCCACACAAGAGATTTACGACATAATGCTTCAGTGCTGGAGTGTCCATCCGGCATCGCGACCCCTGTTCTCGTCGCTGGAACGTAAGCTGGGAAAACTTCTGGAAGACGGTGTGGCTGAGGTAACTTAGTTTGAGTTTTGAGACTATTTTTAAAATATATTTTTACATATTTATTGTGTTTTTGTAAATTCAGCATTACATGGATCTGAACGAGCCATACTTGCAAATGAATCAGGACCAGTTCGGTGAAGGTCACAAGGATTATCTTTCAATAATGGCACCACCGGATGGAATTGCGCCAGCCGTTCCAAATTACGTAAACGCTCACATTCTACCGAATGATTCTTCTGAAGGTATAATTATTTTGTTTTTAAAATTGGCATTATTTATATATTTTTTCATAAATATAAATCTATAGTTGTACCTGACTATCTTCTAATGAACCCAACCGAGTCCAGTGTCGTGTTCAGCCCGCGTGCACTTAATGTTGACGCAGAGCAATTCAAATATCCCTCCACCCACTCATCACCCACACTGTCAAACAACCTGAACAGAGGTGGATCCAGTCCAAAGTTCAGAACAAAAAATACCGGACTGCCCGAAGAACAACCTATGCTGAAGACGCACAATTACGACTCAGACGATCAGAAGACAACGGAATTCCGACCACTTCCAAGCTACCGATCGCCAAAGCGAGCTTCTGACAATTATGTGAATGTGCCATCGACAATCATTAATATGCACAATACGGGTGCGTACAATCCAAAGGAGGCCGTCAGCAATCCGGGCTATGTTGCCATTGGAAAGGTCAAAGAGACGAGAACATAGAATTGCGAAATAAACTAAAAACGTGTACTTAAGGAGGGAACACATCATTATATGATTTACACCTCACACTCTTTATCGGTCTTTTAAATGCGGTGTTCCCGCCTTAATAAAAATAGATCGTTTCTTATAATTTAATTTAACAACCAACATTAAAAAAAAACAATATACAAAAATGTGTATATATTACTGCTTAATTAGTTTATATTTAGTCGTAGTCTCACGTTTACTAAATGTATTTGTTTATTTAATAGACAAAAGTTTAACTTTGCATCGCCCATTTTCTGTGTATATGTAAGTAAGAATAACTCCATCAAACAGAATATTTTTTTAATAAATTTTGTTGAATCAACATTTAAATTTTCTTTAGAAATCTCTTGGAAAGTTAAAAAAATCATAAAAATTACAGGTGGACTATGAACATATTCTCAAGTGAATTAATTTCTGGAAAGAAATGCACAGACTGTAAATAAACGTTCTCTAAAATCCTGAGAATAGTATAAATTCTAAGAGGTTTCACCCCTGTGTTTCAGCCTGTGCGTGTGCATTGACACTTTTTTTACATATTACAATATTTTGTCGGAGAGGAACTTTTCTACTAGAAGACTGGCTTCAATCGGCTGGTCAGTATTTCTCTGAAGACTTATATTGATATGAAATTCACTAATCTTGAAATTTCGAAGATAAGTGTTTATTGAATTTCCTGCTGAAGAATTTTTACATGGTTAAAGAACATTCACAATACACAGAAAGTTTTTCTAAAAAAAGCTTTTACTTTAAGCTTTTATATGTGGGTGGCGACATCTATGTTGCATTTTTTTAAATGTTAAAAATGTATTAGATTACTGCCATCTATTAGCATATAATATAGTTACCTTTTTTTAAATAGATGGCCCAATATATTGTTATATTTATCTTTTGATAGATGGCAGTAGTTGTAATATTAGGTCGACTCAAATTGATGGTTATTGGCGAATTGGTGGAGTGTTTTTTCCTCGTTTTTAGACGTCAAATCGACGATTCTTTTTTTCATACGATTATCCTTGTTTTTAACTGTCAAATCAAGCATAAAAAATGACCGCATTGTTTCGCAAACTTCGTTGTATTTCGCCAATCAAAATAATGGCTAAATGGCCTCGGATGACATCCGCAATATCTATATTGTATTGTGATCAAAACATAATTTGAATTTGGACATATTTTTGTGTTAAGACAGATAATTATTTTACAATATATATTCAGATATGTATATTATTTAATTGTATTTTTCAACAAAGAGCATTACAGGCTTTCTTGGAAGCTGAAAGCAGAGAAACGACAAAAGAGCCCAACGAACAATTTGCAACCGACGTTGTAAGTGCAACTATATAAATATTACTAAATTAAGTTTTAAACACCTACAGAACTTATTTCCAGGTTAGCAACCAATTTAGTCACTTAAAAACTTTCACAAGACTAAATCAACCTAAAAGTTGCCAACCAATTGGTTCCAAAATTAGATTTTTATTCCTTTTTTTTGAAAATCTGTCAAGCAGGGCCAATATGTGTACACATCATAAAATTGCGATAATTATTGTTGCGCTCATACATAATATTATTTTCATAATTGATCAATGGCCAGCCGCATTTGTGTCTTTTTTGTATTATTGTATGCGTTTTTGGAACATTTTAGTTTTAAATATTTTACGCATGATATAAACAATTGTTTAAATCTTTTCTGGCTACTTTATGTGTTGAACAGCACATGACACGACCACTCAAGCGATTAATGATTGCTTTACAATTTTCAGGTTACACACCAAATTTTGAAATCCCGTGGCCTTCATCAACATCAGCATCATAGGAATTAAATTGTACAATATATAATATATTAAAATATATAGAGTAATATATAGAGTAGATAGATACTCCTTTCGCTATAGTTGCAATGTTTTGAAACATATAACAACCCTCATTGCTTTTAATGGTGCTTATGTTAAACCAAACCTCATCAATCGGCTGATCAATGAGTTTTTTAATGCATTCAACTATTTCTCCAGACACATTATTTTTCGGCGCAAAATTAGCATTTGAATATTCTCCGCTAATGTAATTTCTAACTTAGAACAACATTTAAAGCAGACAATTCGGCAAAAGACTCCTGTACTAACAATTCTACCTTAGCACCTAAATACAAATCTTCATGACACACTAATAAGTTAGATGGATTGTACCAATCACCTTTTGATAAAGGTGTACAATCTAGGTGCTCTTAATTGATAAAATTACGAACTTGCTATTTTTTCATACAATAAATGTATTTTAGGCTTCTCGCTTTGGAATTCGTCGTTTAGCTTGTTGATTAAATCTAACACGTAGCTTAAAAAAAGAAAGTAAATTTGATTTACCGGCTGCTTTAAAGCTTAATTGGTAGCAGACTTCTTGCTTTCGCTGCTATCTTTGGATACGTCTTCAAAATACAATATCAATGCTGGCCATTGCTCAAGAATACGGTTAATAACAGCCTGTAAGATTTAATTATTTATTATAATTTATATACATTTTGTGGAAATATGTATACCTCTAAAGATAGCCATTTTGTTTGACTAAGCTTTAATAGCTTATGAGGTGCTATATCGAGCAACTGTTGGAATTGTTCAAGTCCTTGGCGTCGACTAGAGCTTCTCGAGAAATGGTTGCATATATCCTTGGCCAAATCTTCGATATAGGACGGGAACCGTTTACATGCAGCTTTAGAGCATAGCATAGGGAAAGGGTCGTGAAGACTAATTCTTATGACTTTAGTTTACGACCCTTATAAGACTATGTAGTCATTTAAGCTAGAGAAAATGAGACATATTGAAGTCATATAAGAAACGTAGGAAAGTCGTAAAAACCTTAGATAGACTTTTATATGACCCAATAGTCGTCTTTATGTACAAATAATGTGGAAGAAAAGGACAAACATATAATACATATTATAGTATAATGTAAGAATATTTTCATAATCAAATACTGTAAAAGAAAAGAACAAACATAAAAAAATATTATATATTACGTTGTCTCATCCAGTCTTGGTGAATCGTGTATTGGTATTGAATATAAGATAAAATGTTATCAACAAATAAATTGTAAATATTGAAAGGAATAAATATAATATGAATATAAGAACCTAATAAATCGATTTTTTAGCAATATACTAATGGAAAAACTTCTGGGGATTTTTTATATTGTTGAAGTAGGTAAGCTGCCTCGAAAAAGTGCATCGCGCCATCAAAATAATGCATATTGACGAAATTCAAATTTAGGGTTTCTTTTAAATCTATACAGTCAAAATTTTATAATTATTCGAAGAGGTATAAATAATAAAACGTAGGACATATTTTGTTTGTCGAATGTATATATATTTAATCTGTAATTTACATTTTATTTTTGCATAATAAACATGGCCACCAAATTTATTTCATCTTTTAACATAAAAAATGGCCGCTATTAATATTATGACCTAATTGTTTTTAGAATGACCTTTATATAACTAGGCATTTATATAGTCGTATTCACATCCCAACACAAACAAATTTGGCAAATCTATTTTTAATTTAGCCTGGAGTCCACATGTGCGTCCCATCATTACGCTGGCATTGTCAGTAGCGAACCCGATCATGTTGTGTCGTGGAATACCATGTTGCTCGAGAGTTGCAATAAGAGTGGCATGTATTCGAGCTGCTGATAAGTCTACCACTTCGACCATATCCAGGAAGCGATCTCTTACATGTGAACCACAAAAATAGCGAATGGCTATTGCCAGACTTTTCACGCTGCCTATGTCCGTGCTCTCGTTGACGATTATGGAATACGGTGCTGTTTGTGTTTGCTCGGATATCGAAGAAATATTTTTGGGGCCAATGACTTCAGTTAGTATTCTCGTGGTTTTTTTCTGCTGCATTTAATGTGCTTTGCTATTTCAAAATCCGGAAAAGCAGACTGAATAAGCTTCGGCATTGTCATTGGCAGGTTGTGCTCCGCAACAAAAACAGCTAGTTTCAACTCAGCACTGTGAACCAAAGCTTTAACGGCAGAAATTTTCTGAATATGATTTTTTGATTTGCTATGCCTTACAAAATGCGTCAATCCACCTGCTATTGCTTAAAAGCATAAATTGCAAAATGCTGTGTTATCTTTTTCAATGAGCCAGGACTTAAAACATTCATTTTCTAACCAATGGTTTTGTTGTGGTGGTTCTATGTCTGGCTCGTCGATTGTGATTTCCTGTAATATTGGTTCTGACATTGGTTCTTCATTTACAACTGCAGCTGTTATTGCGAAAATGGTTTCAATTTCTTTGGTCCGCTCATCAGTTTTCTTAACCCTTAACCCTTAACTGAAATATTATATTCAGAAATTTTATAAAAAATAAAATAACCATCGGGGAAAATTGTTTTAGGAATTTATTTACTTTTAACATTATATATATATATTTATATTTATATAAAAAAGACTTACCTGTCCATGGTGTGTGTATCGTTTTAAATATTAATATACATTAATTACAATGAATATTAAATTGTTTAAATATTTATACGAATCGAGTACAGCATTTACTTTTATAAAACCAAATCCTTGAAAATTGGAAAAATTGCGATAAGAATGAAGTTTACGAGTGTTTGTATTGAGTATTACAGAAATGCATTCAAAAGAGAAAACAGAAAACCTATCATAGTACACTGTTAAATCAATTTTTGTTAAACTAAAAATAAACTTTTATGTTCTTTTCCTGATTTTTTTCCTAGACTGCATTAAAAAATTGAAGCGCGGTATATTATTATACTTGTACTACACTTTTACTGCACATACATTAATATTATAATAATATACTTTTTTATTTACTTGTAAACTTATCATTTTTTTTAAATATAACAACATGATTATTCTGTACTGCTATCAGAATTTTTTTTTATTTATTTCAAAATAAATAACTTCATTTTGTCGGCGAAAATTGTTTGTATTATTTTTTAAAGGTAAATATATTTACATACATGTCGTAAGAGACTTTTCA
>JAAAKO020027641.1:0-13822 GCA_010015015.2 Bolitophila cinerea
CATACGTATTTGATATACAAAATAATGTATTATATTTCCATCTAGCCACAAATGGCCCATCGCCAAAGGCTCAATAACGAATTTATATAAAAAAAAAACCTTCGATATGTTCATTATAACGATAATCCGATCGGACTTCATACGCTCATGTACAATTACTTTTTCGGAGACATTTTTCATAATTATGGCTGCGCCATTTTATTGCGTCGTTCGAATTATTTAACATTTTACCTTCTTCTTCTTCTTCTTCTTCTGCATGACAGTTAAATGACCAATTTAAATAATTCTGCTATTTACCGCACTTTGGCGCCAGGATCAATTGCTCAGTTTTGTATTAAAATACATGTTTGTGCGTGTGTGTTAGTGAAGTTACTCATGTGTGTGTAAACTGGATCGGGTTGGTCGGGTGGGTAACACATTATTAATGCACACAAATAAACTCGTACACACGCACACTTGTGTAGAAACATACGAAGAGAAGCAGACGATTATTATTTCTGGAGTGTGTGGACGTGGACCGATCGACTTTAGCAGCAAATTAGAAGCTGGAATAATTATACCCGTGGACAGGTATTTTTATAGAACCAAAACCAACCGCGTACCGGCTTGACATAGGGTTATTTACAGTATCGCGGGTTCTATTGCCGGAGCTAAGGAAAGCCGCTGGACGTGGATTGGTGCAAAATTATAGCGCCGTTCTATACACACGTGGCAGGAGAGATTAGGAACAAACTTACACCTCTTAAGTTGTGGCTATCCAAGACGTGTTGCGCGAACAGGAAGAAACGCAGAAACTTCAATCAGCGCAGGGAAACCGCTGCAACGTATGCATGTTTTTTATAAACTGCAAGTACTATGTGTGTGTGTTCTGGCGTCTGATCAGCGCCCAGACAAAACATTTTTTTCCGCGCGCGCGTTTATAGACAAAATCGTTTTGGACACTAGATTTAGTTAAATTAAGTGAATTATGTTTATTTTAAGAATTTGAATTATAATTGTTCCGAAAGTAAAATTTAGTTTATTTTGATTGTTTGTGCTCGCGGAAGAAACTCACGATCACCGACGACCTTGCCGTTCGCTGAGTCAAAGCCAGGCAATACCGAGAAAGGCTGGAGAGGTGTTTCATAGCGAAACTGGCGCGATATTTGTATCGAAACCTCCCGGCTCCGCGGCACACTTATTCGTCATTTCCAATAGCATTAATTAATAAATTCTCGGTTACACATGGCGCCCAAACGGTAAATTAATTTCAATGAATTACAGTGCGATCAATTTATTACAATACATACACATAAATAAATCACGTATATCAGAATAATATTATATTAAAGATTGTACACACACATACAGAAACGTAAATGTTGGAACTCGTTATATATGTACACGCATACCGGCATACCTATTTATGTGCGTATAATTGTATTTGCAAAACACGATTTTAGTTTGGTTGTATTGCATTTTGTGACTGCAATTGTGTTTTTTTTACGAATTTGTCGTACGTACAAATACATACGTGCATGTGTAATACATATACAATATATATATATGCGGATCATTATTGAAATTGAACTATATTTTTGCATTTATTAATACGAGATTTCGTTTAATCCTTTATTATATTTTTATATAAATTATATTGCAATTACAAATTTATTTAGGTTTATTTTTAATTGTATTGTTATTTCTTTCTGTGTTATCTTTCTCCCTTTCGAAAATGAACCCTTTGGATTTATGTGACGACGAACTTGAGTACGAGCTATCGATTCGAAATTTAGCTCTTGTTGGAACTAAAAGAATAAGGTGTCAACGGCTGAGAGTGGCTCTACAGGAGGAAGGGCCATCCTTTCCAAATACGAAATCAACCCTAGCTGATCATAGTATGGAATTGCGCCTTGTTAGTAAAAAATATGCTGAGATTTTTAACGAAATATATGATGGTCAAAAAAACAATTCGTTCCTGCGAAATGCATGCAAATCTCGCCTAATCCATCTACATTCTCGTGTTAATCGGCTTTTTATCCCTGATTCAATCGCCATGGATGAAGCTGACGTTCTTTTGGATCGAATCGAGGAAAGTTTACACGATCTGGACCCATCCCTTAAATTAAATACCGTCGATTTAGAGGGAGCTTCTTCAGGAATTCAACATTCTGATCCAGTTACCAACGATATCGAGGAACGTGAGCGCCAACCACGAGTCAATTTCTCTGAATCTCCAGTAGTCGTCGTAAACGAAGTAAGTAACTCCACGATGGTGAGTTCGAATGAGCAACACCCCGAGCGGTCTATCGTCACTAATTTTACATCGAGATGGGAAGGTGAGCTTGCCGACGAGTTTAGACCAGCCCGCAACCCTACTGGACAGTCTACAGCTCGGTCGATGAATCAAACACATACAACAACCGCAGAACCACCTAATCGAGACCATCGAGATACACGCGAAAAAGTGAACTACGGCTACCATACGCACCAAGTACCACCGGAACCATTTAATATAATTCCACATCACTCATCATACGCAAGAACACCCCGAACGCAGCAACCACCAACAGTAAACGACCCTACACACACATTAACACAGAAATTACAGAATCTTCTTGCCGAAATAAGCGATCGAGCTTTCACCCCTGGGCCAGACCCTGTATCATCCAACGAAGACAGAATCCGTAATCCCTTCCGAAACAACGACGACCGAAATGTTCGCTCTGGGCCTCCTTCAAATTTACCTGTTCAGAACTGGGCAGACAATATAGGCCAACAGTTTGAAAGAGATGTGGCCGCACGTGGTGAAACAGGCCAAATCAATAATGATCATCAAATGCCAGCCAACACACAGCATGATGGGTCACAGAACAAGACAAGGAGGTACAATCCAGTAGCACACTGGAAAGTGAGTTTTAGCGGGGATGGAAAGTGTTTATCCCTAAAGCATTTCCTTCAAGAAGTAAAGATGTTGAGCATAGCTGACAGCGTTACGGAAGAAGATTTACTGAAATCAGCCGTATACCTGTTTGAAGGCCCTGCGAAGAACTGGTATTGTGCAATGTATACAAGATTTGCAACGTGGGCATCTTTAGAATCAGCCTTGATCACACATTTTTTGCCCCACCAGTGGGATTCCAAGCTCCGTAAGGAAATCGAGAGCAGGAAGCAACTTAAAAAGGAGTCGATACGGGACTATTTTGTGACAATGCAGACTTATTTTGGCAGACTAAACGAAGCGATATCGGAGAGGGAGCAGGTGAACGTTACGAAGAGCAACATGCTCCCGAAATACTTGAAGCCATTGTGGGACCGTGATCCGAAGACCATGCATGAGCTTTTCCAACTCTGTATGAGGTTAGACCAGATGGAAGACATCATCGCTCGTCAGGACGCTAACTCGACCAATACACTTTTAGAACCAATGTTATTTGGTACAAAGGATCGAAATGTACATGAGATCGACACATTTAATGACAATCAGGCTACGGACGAAAACCTTTACGAAGAACTGTGTGCACTCCGCCAGCAGTTCAGAGCCGCACCGAAGTTCAGCCCATCGCAAAATAATGTCAGACAACAACCTGTAGCAATCAATCCACGAGTTATTCAACAAACCCAGTACAACACTACGCAGGCAAATACGTCTGCAACAGCGGTACGGCCACTACTGTGCTGGAATTGTGACCTACCAAATCACACGTTTTTCTGGTGTCCAGCAACAGAAAGACGCATTTTTTGTTACAAGTGTGGCGCTAAAAATACGGTTTTGGGAAAAGAAATGACAAACTAATAACCTTCCGACGATAAGAAGCAAATTGATCACCTCTCCAAACACTAAAATATGCTCGTATTTTTGACCAAACCATAAAACCATAATTATACTGTGGAATATGGAATATTTCGAATTTGAGTTTAATACTAAATTAAAAACCAATAAAATAATTTTGAAGATTAGATGTATAATTTATTATAAAAACTAAAAAAAGCAAAAAAACAACAATGAATAATAATAAAAATACAGATCCATTATTTTCATAATAAATTTCCACAATTTGAAAGCGTTGTTCAGGCGTCAGTATATTTATGTTGAAATGCCAAACCAAACTAAACACAAATCATTTGACAGCTGACAAAATGGCCGCCACTTAAAACAGTGTTGCCAACTTAAAGTTCTATACTAAAAACACAACAAATTACAGAAATATTTTAGCAGAGATTGACCAATAAGAAAAAGGTCATTAATTTGTGTAAATGACAATGAAAAATGTGTATTTATGTATCATTTATTTATTTATTTATATTTTGGTTAATCTCATATTTCATATTTTATTACTCTAAAAATGTTTAATGACCACAAAAACCAAAATGAAAACCGACGAAAACTACAACAAAATTTACGAAAATAAAAAATCAATTAAAGTAAAATTATGAAAGTAAATACATTAAAAAATTGTTAAAAAGCATCGGAAACGATAATTGTTCAATATAATTAGTGAACATTTGCCCTGAACGCAGCGCCAGTTTGATGTTGTGAACGATCTCTCAAAACGGACTACAGTGCCAGTGGTGCCAACGTCAACTGTCATCTGTCATCGCTGCCTCTGTTATTAATCTGTTATTTTACTCAAATTTTCTCTGTTTTCTACATGTTTCTTATGTTTTATTTTTATTTGTCATTTTCATTTGTAGATTAGTGTTCGTTTTAGGAATGCCAACTTAAAACCAAAAAAATGAGTAAATTAGACGTGCTCATGTTATATGATGAACATAGATTTAGCTGAGGAATGTTCAATCGCGTAGGATTTGCTCTAGCTTAGACCCAACATTTAGAACTATTTTGGAAATTTTGATTTTTTGGCGCGATTTGGATCTTAAATGTCGCTTAAATATATCCCTGGGTAATTTACAAGAATCGCAGCAATCTGAGAGATAATAGACAATAAAAAGAGCCATCACCATTACTGGCTATATGGAGATGATCTCAAAGACTGCACAAGTACCCCATTATTGTCCGCTAATAGTCTCTTGCGGCTGTCACTTCTGTCGTGTCACCGGGAAAGCACTGTTTTTTATGTGAACGCAACTAAGAATGTGAGCCTGCCTTCTTAATTTGATTACTCCAATTTGCGCGACTGTGCCGGCACGGCCTCCACTTTTCCCATGCTGACTCGTAACGGACCAGTTCAGGATTTTAGTCACACATCTTTCTACAGCATAGTGCAACGAGATCATTTGGGAAACGGCCACGTCTGGCCAGAGATTTGGAGTGCACGAGACTAAACGCCAGGTCTCTTCCGAGAACGCTCTGACCGATCCCGGTTGCCTTGGCCAGACACAGCGATAAGCAGTGGACGGGGCGGGTAGTGACGTGGCGGCAGATCTATGTCTCGAAAATATGTTGGTTGTTGGAGAACAATCTTTTATTATTATTCAAGAACTCCAGGGGTGGCTCTACACACTCCGTAATACTAAACTAATTTCTACACCTAACTCTATTCACAACATGGTTAATTTGGGTTATCTTGTAAGAAGGTCACTTAGCTTACTCCCCGTCGTCGGTTCTTTGGTATCTTTTCTGCCGCGTCCCTCTACCGGATCAGGACGATAAAGCTCATGGGTTTTCCTTGGCGTTTATGGCAATCCTTGGCCAAAATGGCTTCTCAAGCCCGTGGTCTGCAGGTCACTTGATTCAATTGGAGCTGGGCAGTGGGGTATCTGTTTGGGAGTTTGGAGGTTAAGTCCATGTTTCCGAATAAAATACTACTCAGGTGGAGAAATGCCTTCTCCTTGATTTTCAAGGGTTTGGTGAGCGAGATATAAGCTATCCTCAGGGTTCAGTTCTTTGCTTTAGAGGTTTAAGGGGCGCTGGCGGGGTTTCGCTAAAGCGCTCTTTTTTGCGTGTCGCCCTTTTCGCCTTCTCTGTTCTCTCTCTCACTACCACTCAACTGTCTCTTGATGAAGTGAACTTCCGGCTATTATTGCTAGAGGTCGCCACTCGAACGGCGCAGAGTGTGAGCCGCCATTTTGTTTGACTTTTATAAATGATTTTTTACAATCTAATTAATTCTACGGTATTTTTTTAATAACAATTAATAACATAATTAGGGAGCAGATTTTTAAAATAATGGTTTTTACATGTGCAGTTGTTTCCTAGGGTAGGATAAATATTGAAGAAGTTCGACTAATGAATTTCTAGTTTTGCGATAGCTCTTTGGTTGGGCACTTGATCAAAAAATGACCAACTGTTTGGAGAATGGTCGTGCACTGGTTACCGCTGACATCTTTAAAAACATGCCTAGTTTTGATATTGGGGTTTGTTAAACCATAGAGCTCCCACTTTTCTTTAGACTAGCTGCTTTTGCCCACAGTCAAATGTTTTAGCGGAATACTGAGCTCAAAGTTCCGGTTTTGCCGAGAATTTGGCACATAACAGTCTGACTTTATAAATAGGCGCTGGACTGGTCAAATTAGCTAGAAATTCCAAACTAAACTTCAAAAAAAAAATTACCGGATGGGAGAAGCAAGAATAGCCTTCAATTTTTTTGTTTCAAACGCCCATCTCAACTTTTTTTGTTTGGTCTAATATTTTTTTATTTGGTGTCTAGACTCAAACTTGATCTCGTGACAACAACGTATTGTTTTTTTGCAAATAAACGTAATCCTCATCTTCCAAATCGTTGCATTCAACCCACAACCCACCTTTGCATATCGCAATCTATGTGCATATAAAAGTTACCTTGATTTTAATAAATAAAAATTGTGTACCGGCATTAAAACACATAATAACATTAGTAATAATACGTAATATTGAGTAATATCACGTAATATTTATTATATTTAATATTTTGTAATATCTGTAGTAATATACACAATACTGTTATGTAATATTTGGTAATATATCGAGAATATTATTATTATTTGCTATATTTTACAAATATTTTTTTATATTTGTACTTTTTGTATATGTGTAATATAATCAAAATTTAAAAGATGGTGTACAATAAAAGTGAATTATCCCTCGCTATTGACCACCATCGATCTTTATAATGACAGTTTTTAGGACAAAATCCAAATCCTAAATCTAACAGAATATTGTGGCATCTTATTATATATGCATATGTTATTATTTGAATGATGATTTGTGAATCCAAAAAATTTGGACAGACTATAGACTGTCAAATTTTGAGTTTAACCTCATTGTATTGTGTAAAATCGGCGCCTAGAGATATATTTTCAGTTCTGATGTCAGCTTTTAAGCAGCCATGTTTGTTTTGGTCGTAATTTAACAATTTTTCACAAGCACTAAATATGAGCATACAAATAATGAATCGACCATTTTAAACATCATGAGTGAATAAAATGAAAACGCTCTAACCGTGTTAGAGCGGCTCTAACCGTGTAAGAGTCGGGTGAATAAAATAAAAATAAAATGAATTGCTGCTGTCATTGAAAAAATACCCACTCTAAGGCAGCTGTAAATTCAGTGTATCCTATGACTAATTCAAAATTCTGCCACCATTTTAAAAAGCCATCTGACAATCAGGAGTAAAAAAAAGTCGGTCACCTCTCCAAACCCATTATTCTTAGAAATTTCAGTTATCGGATCCACAAAAAGTCATACACTCTGTAAAATGAATGTTGCAACTTTTATGAGTAAATATCAGCCACTAAACGCAACACTTTTTTTACAAATTAAACGCTAGTGCTCGTATATTCATAATACCAAAAAAACACAACAACCAATTGAATGTTTACGTAATCATGATATTGTTCATAACAGTTTCCAAATTTCAATATTTCATCGCCATTTTTTAAAGCTAGTCAATTAAGAAACAAACCTAAGATCGAATTGTATCAAAATTTTACAATTTCACAGTTCCCATTAATAAAGTTTTATCTTTAAAGCCTTCAAACGACCTAAGAAGTTCCAATCAGTTCTCTGATTTTAAGCAAAGAAATAAAAAATTGTTGTGCAACTGAAATTAAAAATATTATTTTGTATGTGTAAAGGCAGGTTTGCAATGGTTTGGCCATTTTTTAAAAAGATATCTTCGACGATCAGGATTAAAACCAAAACAAAATTGCAACTTGTGCTTAAATTTAAATTGAATCCAAAAATGCGTCAAATTCTAATTATAAAAAACTATCATTATATCATTATATTTTTTCAGTGTACAGGTAAAAAAAAACAAACCAGCTTAAAATTGGAATTCTTTTTTTGTTTAGAAGCGAGTTCTATTTGGTCTTTTTAAGATACCGGTCAAAGCCAGTTAATCCGCTTGCTTATTGCCATTTTTTTATCAAGATTTCGGAGAACGTAATGCCTCCTTCACCTCATTTTTATAGTCAATTACTAATGGTACAGTACATTTGGAACTCCTTAACACTCTCAACAGCTGCTTGGCTGTTAGAGTAGATGTAAACCCTTCTACCAATTTGGGGAGTGTACAAATATGCTGAATTTCTCTCTGGTAGGAATTGTTACTTAAAAAACTAAAAGTGGGATGATCCATAATGGCATTCCAAACTACGTTTTTGACACAAGATTTTCAGATGACAACAATAAAAAGGCCTTTTTGCTGACGACGTGGATTCCGCTTTAACAATGAAGTAAAAAGGTGATTGGTTTCGAAACTATCGAGTAACCTATGACCATTCAGATGGACCCAGTGTTTTTACTGAAATAATCACATGATACAGTTGAAATGATATACTTGGATAAACACTTCGGAGCCAACCACTCAGAGCCTTCTGGTGGCATACGAAATACGAATCTTATGATGGCTAATAAGTTGAATCAGTAGATACCACTTTAGGAGAAGGCCTCTTAGACCTTCCGATATATTATCTAAATATATATATATCTACATTTCGACGAAGAACTTCATCACCTGCCCAATATGCTTATCAGAAACCATCTTCGGATTTTCATTTCGTCCGTAACTCAATTCAGCGTGCTGTAAATAGTCACTCTATACGGAATCTTACTATTTTCTTCTTTCCCAGTAGTGTCGTTTAGTGACATATCATTTGTCAACTTTGAATTAATGTCATATGGAGTGCTAACCGGATAGCAATCCGCCATGTTTAATCTCTCAAGCACCTCCTGTATATACTTATGTTGATCGATGCCTCTTGTTACAGGTTTACGATCTCGTTTAATGTGCATTCCAAGGATAAACATTGCTTCGCCACTATCTGTCATTTTGAACAATGCAAGTAATTGTTGTGTTATATCCAGCTTAATTTTGTGGTTGTTGTTGCTAAAGATCAGTAAGTCGTCCACATAAACGGCAACAATGAGAACATCTGTACCAATGACATGGTAATAAATAGATACAAGTGTCAACTTTAGAACACTTTAGTCCAGCCTTCAATAATGCTGATCCTTTAGATTATAATTATACCATACAAAGATTTCTGCAATCGACATACCCGCATCTAGTTGATCAATGTCTAGATTGAGCTTTGCGTCCATAGTTAACATACATCTAATCGACGATCAGTATAATATATTCCTTTTCGTTGGGAGCAGCCTTTCACAACTAGACAAGCCTTGTATCGATCGTTTTTGCCATCGCCACCGATCTTGGTTTTAAATACCCCTTTATTGGAAATGGCCTTCCGCACTGCAGGTATATTCATGAACGTCCATTTACTGTTCTCGAGAAGAGAATGAAACTCCTCCATAGCGGTTTTCCATTTGTCGGCTAGTTTTCCGGATAAAGTTTCTTCCACTGTCTCTGGATCACGTTTTGACTTTGACCCACTTCCACTACATGTGAAGTGTACTTGACATTTAATTTAGTAAGAACTCCTTGGTAATGGTTTAACTTCCTTCTGTTGCACCTTGAGATTATCATCCTGGAAAACAGTTGGTTTCTTTTCGACATTGTTTGTATTTTCGGAACAGTTGTCGGTCTTTCATGGAGTGGACTTCAGTCTACTTGATTCATTTGCCCCGTTTACTTTCTCTACTTCATTTAAATTTGTGCGTAACTCAAAATAGAAAAATCTGAAAATGGGCAATGTGCAATTTAAAATCTTTTCAGTTTCTATAAAATCCTACATAAACTTCACGTCATGACTGACTATAACTTTTCAATTGATTGTATCATTCGTTCTGCCACACCATTCTGCTCAGGTGTGTAAACTGCGGAAGTCTGATGAATGATACCTGCTGATTGCAAGAACTCGTTCATCGCTTTGTTCCGTACAATTGTCTGACCGAAGTATACGTATTTTCTTTCCAGTCTGTGTCTTCACCATTGCTTTGTAAATCTTGAACATCTGTAGTACCATTGATTTGTGCTCAACAGCATAAACTGTTAAACTTTGTCTGAAATCGTCAACATAAGTTACGAATAGACGATATTTTGATAGCGGAATTTTCTATATACATTATCATTGGCTCGTACCGAGTACTAAGTCCAGCGAACAAAAGTGTACCAATCCACTCATCATTGATGTCCATACCAGTTCCTCGTATCTTATGTACATTTGAAAAAAAATTACAAACTCTTCCATCGAATCACAAGATTCCAACTTCGTTGTGATTAATGTGCGTAATAGATTACCGCGACGTAATCATCCAGAATCTTCAAATGCTCCTGTTAGTTTGTCCCATACGCCTTTTGCTGTCTCTTCGTCTTGTATGTGTGTGTCATTATTCGGTTCAACAAGCACAATGAGACACGATTTCGCCTTCACATCAAAATGTTTACGATTGATTACGTCGGGTTCAGCATATGGGTTTGACACAATGCTCCACAATCGTTCTAGTTAAAATTACGATTTCACTGCAAACTTCCAAGTGCCAAAGTGTTCTCTTCCTCTCAATTTCGGAATTCCAACTTGCATTCCGGACGCCATCGTTTTTGTTTAAACTTCTAGTTAAAATATATATTATCTCTATTATCTCTATTATCTCTATCTAAAAAAAACTAATAATCAAAAGGTTAATTAGATTGTAACTTATAAACTCTTTTTAGAGTTTTGTCTAAAAGTCAAGAAGAACAGTAAACAATAGTAGTCAAAACAAAGAGATCCAGTGATGTCAAAGCTTTGAGTTTCTTACTACAGTCAAGAATTACTTATTTTTATCACAGAATAAAATTGGATTTTGATTACAAGTAAATAATTCAGTTTGTCAAAATAATAAAAAAATAGATTAAATGTTCACTGATTAGCGAGGAATCCATTTTTACTAGTTAGAAAGATAAGTTTTTAATTTAGACTTTGAGAGGTCTAAGTGCCATATCTAGGAACTATATTTAGGTAAAATTAAAAAAATTAGAATCATGCTGATGACTTTGAGATGAATCTTTATCCTGGGATAGCTATTTGTATTTAATTGCACGTGAAAACTGAGCCCCAACTTCAGAGGACTTACCACAACGAGTTCATCAACTTAAACCTGGGTCGACTACTAACCAATTATAATGTTACGTTCCCATGCGAAAAACTCAATCAATAGTCCATTATTTACAAAATAATGATTACATAATAGACTGAATGCGTGCGCTTAAGCGAATAATCCTCAGAAAGCAAATACAAAACATTTCACTTATACAGCGCGTCTCAACCGCACACACTCCGCGCACTAAGGGCTAAAACCTAAGACCTGATGGTGGGCTTAACCATTACCTGGTCACACAACACAACCATGCGATTGATTGCTTTTCGACGAGCCAAATCAAGAGAGAGAGAGAGAGAGGGAGAACGGCAAAAAAAACAATATGCATGCAATTAAAATTTCCCAAAAAAAACCCTTTCGCATTATCGTTTTTGGCTCGATCGAGCGCGAGCGCACCGCAATTCGGTGTCACACTTGAGCAGCTCTCAATGCATCCGAGACTATAAATTCAACCCAGTTTCTTTAAGTCTATAGATTGTACCAAAACATTTCACTCGCTCTCTCTTTCCCTCTCCTTCTACCTCAGACGCAACAATAACGCGCAAATTTAATATGAAATTTATAGCCTCCATTGATCAGAGCGAATGCCTGTCGAGCCGTAAAAAGGGTTGCGCGCGATTTTCTATTTTTAATTTCACGCAAATAATTGCCGCACGACATCTTATATGTTTCTCTGTACCGTTTTTCACTTATAGAGTGTGTATTTTTAGTGAGAGCGAGAGAGAAGAAAGTGCAAATGAGAGTAAGCAAGCGAGAACATCGATTATAAGTTGCAATTTATTTACTGTTCGCGCTCAAGTGATCTGTGAATATTTTTAATCGATAAATTTGCGATCAGTAAATAAAATCCGATGATCTTATATTTTAGGGGATGAAATTGCGGAATGTATTTGTGAGTACAGCTCGCTTCAAAGACGTTTTTTTCTGCAATCGGGATAATGCATAATAAATTATGCAAACACAGGGTACCGCTGCTCGGCAGCACGTGTGTATGCTTTAAGGACCTTTGCTCGTCCGCGTCTTCGATGCATGAATGCAGTTTTTAACGAGGCATCTGCTGCACACGGTGAAGGTGCGTGCGTGTGTGTGTGTGTGTGTGCGCGCGCCAAAGACGACGTCTTATTCTTCGACAACAAAACACGAATTCGGTCCACTTGAACAATTGCGCTCGTATAGCATCTTGATTCATCAAAAATGACCCAAATTGTAGTGCGCAGCATGCGTTTTATGATGATGTGTCATCACTTTGTGTGGGATGCGTCAAGGGTGTTTATGTTTATGTATGTGACTGCGCGCCGGAGGCCGGACGCTCCTTGAGGGAATACCGCAACGTCGTGTCACCTATAGACAATACATATGTAATATGGTTGCGTCATTGAGGTTCTGTGAGCACTTGAGATCTTTATTTGTAGCGTTGTTGGGCTGCAGTTGGTTTACGCAGATGAACGACTAATGAATCTCTATTCTCTGGCCTACTCTAGAGAGATGAACAATTGGACAGCACGTGAAATTTGGATACTACATCAATTGAATAGAAATTAAGATGTTTCTCGAGATAAGTTTCTTGTAAATGTGAATTACTAGTGTGCGTTAGCATTCAGCCGGCAATCGGCAATTTAAAAATGATTATCGATCGACAAACACATGTCCTAACAAATTGGTCCTTTTAACCGGATGATGAAATTATATATGTAATTTAACGCAAAAACATGTACATGGTTTAACAGCATATAGGATCAATTCTCACCTCTTATACCATTTAGGTTTTAGCATTGGTCTCTCGAACCGGATTGAAAAAAATAAGTTGTTTACCAACTAATCAGGATACTCCACAAATAGTCTGTACCAATTTTCACATTATTTGCACTAATTTTCAAAGCCGATCGAAGTACAAAAAAACATATAGAATCCATTCTCATATATCATACCGCATTTACGCTAAAGCATTGGTCATTCGAACCGGATTCCCAAAAAATAGGTTATCAACTGTTCACCATACCCTAAACATTGTCTGAACTAATTTTCACAATCCTGCCGCCATTTTGTAAAGCCAACTGACGATCAGGAGTAAAAAATCCACCATATTATAATCCATTCTAGTCTATTATTATTTAGGCTTTAGCATTGGTCCCTCGAACCGGATTTCAACCGGTTATCAACTATTCACCATACCCTAAGCATTCTCTGTACTAATTTTCACAAGACTAAACAAATTTGTCTGATAAGTCTGATTCATTTAAAAGAATTCTACTCTAATTGCCCATATTTTACGTGGTCCTTGTCGTAGTTCACACTTATGGTTTATTATTACCGGATTGCAACCGCAGAAGGAATGACCCATCCATTATTTTTTCAAAGAACGTCATAGATTCGGAGACATTTTTTGCCTGTTTTTTGCTTGTTTTTTGCTTGTTTTTTGCT
>JAAAKO020027652.1:0-13820 GCA_010015015.2 Bolitophila cinerea
ATATATATATATATATATATATATTGTCCGGAACCCAATTATATTATATATGTTGAAATACCAAATTACATTTCGATGAATTATTAGCTCGATGAATTGTCCATTCGATAAATTGTGTTACGAAGAATTGACCATTCTATGAATTGTCAATTCGATGAATTGATTTCGATGAATGGTTTTTGATGAATTGTTTTCGATGAATTGTTTTTCGATGAATTGTCCGGCTACCATAAAATAACTCACCGAGAAAAATAACTATGTTCTTTAAAATTTAAATAAAATAAATTGGAAAAATTACATTCGTTTGTGTGAAGTATACAAAAGGAGGGAAGAACTCGCGATCGGTTTAATGTATATATATATATATAAATATATATTTAATTTCCAATAATGCCACAATGGTGGTTCTATTTTCGGCCAAATATGTTTCAATAATTGGTGGTTTTGCATAGACGGATCCAAATAAGCTGCTACCACCTGAAAATTATTTTCTGAAAACCGCTATTCAATTACTTTGAATAATGGCTATGCGACAATCTTCTTAAAATTTTAAACACTTGTATTTTACATAATTACTTTAAAATTCGTTTTAATATCGGATAAAAATATTAACACACAATTTAAAGTAGGATATATTACATGCTATTGCTAAAAATAGTGGCAGTATAATACTGAGTTACTGATGGAGTAAATACCCATGCCCAGGGATAACAGAAAAGAATATATTTTTTCTTTATCGGGTGCAAAGATTTTTGAAATATTATATGTGACACCTTAGTTTAGATTTTTTTATTATAATTTAAATAATTATTAATTATGACATTTACAATTTATTGGTCGTCCACTACGGCCGGCCGGCTCTGACCTCTGAGTTTAGTTTTAGGCTTCTAAAATAAAAAATATTTTAATCCTTTATGAAAAATAAATAATATATAATTATGTTATTTTTAATTTTAAATATCTTTAGCATATTGTTTACTATATTGTTTTCATAATAAAAAAGTATCATATAAACCAAAGTGATACATAAAACAGTGCACGGGATTTTTATCTTCCTCTCTTTAAATTAAACTTGAGGTAATATTTTAAAAGAATTTACATATTTAAATTTGGCAAAGTTCAGATTCCAAAGAACTACTTAAAAACAAAAATAAAAAATATTAATAGATGAAAAATTGCAAAGTTTTTTTTCTATACTTAAAAATATAATTTGTATTCATATTTCTAAAAATATATAATAAAAAAAGTTTTTTTATCATAGTTTTATATCTATTGGCTTACAGCCATTTAAAGTCTATATCTAATTTAAAACTTTCTTGCGTTCCTCCTAATGCTACTCTTTAAAACCCATTTCACAAATTCGTACATAGATACGCTATTCATATGTTTTATTTCGTACGAGAATAAAAGGCATGACAATACAGATTATTCGAATCCTCCATAGAGCATAAACAATACGAACTGGAACATAAATAAAACAAATTCCAAGAAAATTAATCCGAATTTTCATGTTTTCTAGAGGCAGGACTTTTCCATTCAATTGTGCTACACCAATTACAATCTCTTCTACAACTCCCAACTCACACCGACAAACCCCAATTTCTCCGGTGGTTGGACTATATTATACATATAGTTTAGGTTTATAGACATACATATATATTTATGTATACTATACATTTTCTGAATGTAACCCACGCCAACACAGCCAAAACAACCAAAACAACCAAAACAACCGAAACAAAATTAATTAGTAAGTGTTTTGCCGTTATTTATTCCTGTCCGCAAAAAAGTTTAATTAAAACCATAGCGAAACACCAAGATAATACGATTTATTTTTAACACGACAATTCTATTTTCCCATTCACACGTATAAATTGTACACACAAAATATATGTACATTTAGACAGATATATATATATATATAAAATGGTCGTATAATATGTGTGTGTGTACAATATACATGATATATAATTTACCCGCATGTGTAGGTTACTCCCAGTGTGTCCTTCTATACGCGTACAGAACAAGTAAAGTCTTCGTCTACTTGCGTCTGGTGGTTATGTCTATGTCTATAGTATATGTATATAAATACACACCGAGAACATCGTCCTTTTAGGTCTTAATTTCTTCGTACAGCAATGTTTGATATAATCAGCCGAAATTTATATCCCCAGTTTGAGATATATACGACTTTACATGAACCTGGGTTATCTCAGATTCATACAATAGCTAAGTCAGCTTTAGTGCGAGCGTGCGCATATATATAGTATATAAATATCAGTATACACATGGGTACACGGATTCTCCCAGCTAGCCCCCATCCTGACAGAGGAGAGCACATTATCTTCCCAAAGCCAAAATTTTATTACATTTTGTGCTATGATAAAACTGAATTTCGTGATGATTTTACATGTACTCAGTTTAAGCACACACACCATCAACCCCATCACACATATACACACACACACATACACACGGCGAGTGTATTTTAATGTACATGTGTTTGTGTGTAAAACTGCAAGAAAAATTGCAGGGTGTTTTTCTTGGGCGAACTAGAGACCGAGAGAGAAAGAGAGAGCGCGGATTCGCACGTCTGCATATAAAATGCACCGACAAAAAAAACGGTATATGCCAAGGCCATAAAGTAGATTTATAAACGTGCGATGCAGTTTTGGCACGTATTTGTTTTGGTAGATTTAACCGGCAAACTCAAACCGGTCGCGCGCGAGCCACAAAGTTTTGCGGCTTAACTAGAGATTTGTGCACACTCGTGTCATCATATTTGCGAAGTCCTGTGGCTTGGGCATGGGAAGAGCGCCTAGAAACGGTGCTCACCGAGAAGGCACGCTCACACCGTCCTCAGGACATTGTCAAATTATACTAAAACTAAAGTGTGTACGAGAATATGTAAATTGGAAAATATAAATTTTGACATGTAGTTTTCAAATACAATACAGTTTTAGTAGTAAGATAAAATTAAAATTTCCTTATAAAACACTCGAAAATTTATATTTTTTTCTAATTGCCTAATAACTTCGAAAGGGTTATTTTGATGATAAAAAATATGAAGTTATTGAAAAAATATTTTTACGTTTATTATTTAGCTTTTTTAAGGAAGCCGTTTTTAATTTCGTGATTTGCTCACACTCAGTCACACTTTTAACTTATACTTGCTGATTTTAAAGTACTAACAATAATATTTTTTTTTTACTTTTTATTAGGATGGGCAAATTGTGTACAAAACTGTTTTTACTTAAATAGATTATTTTAAAAAAAATCTCTGTAAAATTCTTTTATTTTCATATCTAAAGTCTGTTTTACATTATGGATGCATTCCACGTGAAATTGCATATCGTTGTATGAAGACCGGATGTGAGGTTTTATTTATTTGGATATTGTTATTTTAATTGGTTCTATACATATAAAACCCATAACTTTTTTTCTTTTAATTTTAGTTATATAACTGGTAAATTTGGGCCAAAATGACGTGTGACGTTGTTTTCGATTATTTTAACTATAAGAACTAAAACTACGATTTTCTTTAAAATTTGCAATTCTATGGATAATAAAAAAGGATAGAAAATAAAAAGGTACAGGTATTTTTAAGCATAAGATCTATTGACATAATAAAAACTAAGGAAATAAAACATGACTTCCAAACGTAGGCAATCTCACGTGGATTGCATCTATAAAGAAATATAGGTTTAAAAACTTTTTGAATTTAGTTTTAGACAGAACTAAAAAGCTAATACAATTTATAAATAAGCTTAAAGATACCTACACATTTTTCATATTTTTATAAATTTATTCTTTAATTTGCTGAATTAATTTTTTTCAGGGGAAGTTGAGTTGTCCACAATTGATTTTGGAACTGCCGGTTGATTTTAACTTCCCGGTTTCTCAACTTTCGGAAAAGGCACAAGTTGAAGGGCTCTCAACTTGGCGTTTAAAACGTATAGGCGTTACTTCACTTTTTATTGCATCATAAGTTAAAACAAATCATTTAAATTAGAAATAATAAAAATAAAATTACACACGTCTACAAAAAAGTTTGAGAGTTTTTTAAAATCCAAAGAAACAAAAAAAACAAAAAACACAATAACTGTTTATATTTTATTTTATATTTCGACGCATAAAAACGCTGCCGCCTTTATTGCTGTCGGTCGTAGCCCTCAATGGCCTGCGAACTTGGCACGTATGGCAACGAAGACGCGTTATCGTATTCCATGTCGTCAATTTAGTTTTTGCTGCCGTTGTCTTCTTCGCCAGTGAACGTCTTGAGATACTTCCAGCGGTGGTTCCTACTTTATGCCACCTTTATGCTTGCCAGCATCACTGTCCTGTGTTGATACACACAAATAGAAAACACTATTTAACATTTCCTTTTTTTTTCAAAGCACGATATAAAAATTATGATCGGCAAGTTGAAAACTGTCATTATTGCTGTCCAATTACAGTTTAAAACACAAGTTGATAACAACTTCTAGTGAAGAAACGTGCTGTTCAACTAGGCAAGTTTGTCTCAACCGGTAGTTGGTTTCAACCCTCAATTTGTGATAGTGCAGAAAATGGCCCTAAATAGATAATTATATAAATGCTTATTAGAATATAGGGGTAGTGTTAGAGACCGTACATCAGATTCATTGATCATTTACAGGTAAACAGAAATAGTATGATCATACCTAAACTTCTCCAGTATTGTAACTTCTTTGCTCGAACAATCACAGCATATTCCGAAGAAGCCGAAGCCAAACAAGACAATCGGACTAAAAGCCCAGTAAACCAAAAAAATAAACACAAATCATGCAAGCAGAAGTCACAGGTTAGAAATCCTTATTTGGCCCTGTTATTATTTTCCAGGGCAAATATGCATATTTTTTCAGAATATATCTATGCAACAAGAACTTATCCTCACCATCACTAGGTCGCAGCACCAAATGTCGCGTTATTCAAAGCGTATAATCCTGATCAGTATTAAACTTCTGAAAAGTAAGTGATGATGATAATGATGGAATGGGGGACCGTCTTAAAGAGAGAGGTCTAGCACGTAGGCCACTGGATGGACCCAAAGTGCTATATTAAATACAAGTAAATACAAGTATTCGTTACCAAATGTTTAAAAACCCGCTCACCGGCCAGATTCACTATACCAACTCGTTCATTATTTTCTTTAACTTACGAACAGTCTAAAATCATTTTAACTTTGATTAATAAAAAAATTAAATTGGTTATTAAAGTTTTTGTAACAAATGTTCAAAACATGAAAAATATGTTTTTTTTAATTTACTATTCTATAAATATACATTTTTTGTTGATTTTGTCAATCCGATCCGACCCAGCAATTTTTCAACCTGAACCGCAGATAAATTTCACCGGCATGATCCGCAAAAATCCGCAAAAAAACTTTAGAATATACATTTTTTTAATTTAAATATTTCAAAATTTTATTTCTAATTATATCAAGAAAAAATGTTTATTATATATTTTTTTATAAACATAAATTTATATATATATATATAAAAATAAACAAAAATTACTAATAACAATAAAATATTATTCAGTTTAAAAAATCAGTAACATATAAAATAATTCAGCAGCGGGTGGCAGACCTCTAATATATATGTCCATGTTTACTATTTTGCATAACAGAAGCGGTTTTTTAATATATTTTAATTACTCTGTCAAAAACATCAAATATGAATACACAAGATTGCGTCAAAAATGGTGGCACAAAAAATATGGATTCTCCAAAAAATATATTTTAGTAGATTCAAATTAAAATAAAATTGTACATTCAAATTAAAAAAAAAAACTTTGTAGCGTCTGTTTGAGTACGTTAGTAGTTCAACATTCCAATTTTGTACAAAGTTATAATCACTGTATTGCCAATCAAAACACACTTATTAAAACAAATGTTTTTAATTTTTTCAGTGCTAAGTTAAAATACTTATTCTATAAGAAACAATTAGGCTATAACAGCTTAATTTGTCTCTACTCATTTTTGCAGTAAACTTATGCTTGATGCTATGTGTACAGTGTACACGGCTATAGTAGGTCTTGCCAAATTGGAAGGTAAATCAACCAATGAAAAAAATGTTGGGAAACATCGGCAGACATTGATCTTCCATTGGGTTGCCAATTTTTAACTGTATTGCCAATTTTGCGTCCATTCTTTCCAGACTTTCCAAGCGTAAAAGTTAGCATAAAGTGTTTCATCCAAGTTTTTTGTAATGTAAAATTGGATTCCAGCTAACATTATCTGTTTCAGACAAGTGTTTGGTAATGCTTCAGCAAAAAAAACAACCAGTTATTGGTAATTTAAATTTCTTGCTTCTGCCGAGTTTTTTGTGTTGGTCTTCCAAACGAAAAAGTGCAGCTCGTCAATTTTGCAATATTGTAAATTACCAAAACGAGATAATCGTATTAATTTCCATTGAATTTATGTTTTGGTAAATTTCATGCTACAGATAAGTTTTTTCAGATAAGTTAAAGGTTATGAATTTCGTTGATAAATCATCATAGCTTTCACTTCTAAGACCTACAAAGTAGAATTGTATCGCCATGTAGAAAGCACCTTTAAACAATGTTTTTTTGTAAACTTTGTGGCACTTAGGGGTATTGCACTTCAATACTTCAAAAATTATTAATTAATTAATAAATTGTTACTTCATCTGACAATATTTTGGTCATATGTCATTATTGGTGCAACTTTTAATGTATTTACATCTTTTACTTGTAATTACGAAAAAAGCAAACTTAGCCGCATGCTCACCTATGAGTCTATTATGACTCTTTACCGGCAAACTGTTATTATTTATTAAAAACTAATTTTGATTTCTCGAATTTCGGCAAAGTTTTAACATACATATTGGCTTGTGATCGGAGGTTCCCGGTTGGACCGAAGCGTTTTTCTTGCTATGAAAAGTCAGTGTAAAAAAAGGATTGTTTGTCTTGTGCTACAAGACATATGCCCACTAGGGATTAAAGGACAAAATACCTGCAAACTACACTTTCTTTCAAAAACAATTTTACTATGAAATCGCTCGCATTGTCTTAGGTTTTTCCTTACAATGACGCTTCTCTTGGAGTTTGGGCTATAAATTGAACGTTTGAAAGTTAACAATAGAAATAAACTGCTACAGTCAATTACCTGCCGGCTACTTTTAGGTTCTAATTGGCTTTGCATCGGCTAACACCTCTAAACTGAATAATTTTTTTTTTTTATCATTTAAGAAAATAAAAGTTCTTAAAAGCGGTAAATCGATGTGCTAGAAATATATTATTCCCATAATAGTCCTCAATAATTTGTCATCACGGTAAATTACATATAAATAATACTAAGATGACTTACATATTTGACTAACAACCACTTTAAATAAGGCAAATATTTAAATATATTATTGGTATCCGTATTATTTCGATGAAAAATAAATTGAATAGAAAAAAAAACTGCGTAGAGGTAACAACCCTCAAAAAATATTTATTTAAATGTATTCGGAAATATATGTATAAAGTATAACAGACTTTAACTTCCATTGATCTTACCTTCCGTTCATTTTCTTTTAAACAATTACGCGCAATACCGAATTGTCAAAGTTTTTGTGTGTTGTTTACACTTAATTTCCTTTTAAACAGTTATACAGTATCCCGTTGTCAAAATTAAGCAAACATAAATCAATTAAATTGCTACAAACATATACGAACACACGCACACACACACACACACACATACACACACACACACACACACACACACACAAACACACACACACACATAAAATACACATACTTTTCAATTGGCGCAACTTCAAATAAATCCCATGTCGAAAGAGCGAGTGCGGCGGGTTAGAGAGAAAGTATATAATCTAATTTCTTCAGTCTCAATTAAATGTGCTTGTCTGCTGATTCGAGATTGTATCGAGTATTTTCATCCCCCTTTGATACTGATACATACAAACATAATTACACACATATATTGTGATACGATATACGATATACGATATACGTATACAATACTTACACATATAGACACATTTATACTTTATACACATAAACAAAACAAACAAATTTCCTGCTCAGCGATACGTTGGCTGCGTTTGTGCTCCAAAAAACGTATGTGTACATTGTATTTTAGACGATACGAGTATGTTCCTTCCGAAATAAAAAAAAAATCTAACCGCTTAATTAAGTTGTATGCCTTTTTTAATTGTTCGTAATTAAAGTGCACAATTGCACAGGACTTGTTTTGCTCGGTACGTCTTTTCGAAGGTGGGGGTGTATACGATCGTAGAAGCCAGGCATAACAATTATAGAACGTGCGCACACACACATACACTATATATCATTTAAACATGATGATATATGTGAGAGTGTGTAGGAGCACAAACAAGATAAACTCCGTGCATATTTTGAGAGTAATTAATGTTTGCCATAGACATAATAAAACCTGAAGTACACTTTATGTTTGCGTTCGTTAATTGTTTTAATGTTTTTGTCACCATGTAAACATGTTTAGCTAACAAGCAAAACTGGTATATTTACACATGTATTATGTTATGTGTTTACATTTCTGTATATATAGTATATGTATGTATTTGTATATAATATATAGTATATATTCACATGTGATCCTGGCACGTATAAACACAGTATCTAGGTCCCTGAAACGTTTGAATTTCGGTCGCATTCTTTCCATCGTTATGAAACCGCTTTATCTCTGTGCCTCCATTACACCACCAAAAAAGCAACCCACCACACGGCGCCCGCTCCCGCCCCGCACGCACACCAGCCGAGTGCATCCCTCTGGGATTACCTCGACTTTCATGCCCCCGTGGTGTGTTGGCTTGGTATATGTGCAAGTGAGTATTATATATAAGAGAATTTGTGTATGTATGCGTATGTGTATGTGTGTGTGTCTGTGTGTATAGCAGAAACTTCGTACACAGTGTGGGCTTAAATAAATATTATGTTTTATGTTGAACTTTTACATAATTTCGATCTTATCGAGAACTACACGAGCTGCAACGCGACTCAACCGGAACATGGAACAAAATTGATTCTCGTCCATCGCAAATGGGAAACTTGTATCCCGGAGTTGCTTGTGCATTATACACATCGCTACTTTTGGAAGTTGCGCTTCCTCATCTTCTGCAGAGTCATAGTCAGAATTGCTTTGCCGAATGTAAATTCGATGCATAATTGTTGAATTTTATATTTTATTTAAACACAACTCACAACTGACGTAAATAAACCACACACACGCGACGTTAGGCTTTTGTGTGCATGTGTGCGTGTAAGCAGAGCCAAAGAGCACTGCTTAAATTTTGACGTAAAAAGTACTAACTTTAAGGATTAATTTTCCAACTGACATTTATCATAATCGCAGTTAGGGACAATACTGTCATAACGCAATCCCTAACTACTTTGACGTCGGTCGTAATCAACCCCAATCAATTAACGTATTTTATATTTTTACAGATAGTTTGATTAAATAAACTGAGATAGAGAATGCGGTTCGAAAATAAATCAGGTTTTACTTTATTTTTCGAAAATTTCACTTTCAAACGATTCACTTTTAAATTGAAAGAAACATGATAGATAAATCGTACAAAAGCTTATCTAATTGGAGTTTCCTTAAAAGCAACCATATTTTTTGATTTTCAAAAGAAATTAAATTCATATAAAAAATTAGGTTTATAAAATTTGAATAACATAATTCACTGATTACTGATAACTGATTACAAATAATATGGTCGCTCACAGTAAAATGTAGTGTGATCATATAAATAAGTCAATTAAAGCTTTAAACGTTTCCAGGTCAATAACTCATTTATAATTCATTATACAAATCTCTATATGTTTTGTAATCTGATGATACTTAAATGATGTTTTTCACTTAGAAAAACTAATTACCTTTTTACCTATACTTTCAACATAAAATACAACTGACTCGTAAACTCGCTTCTGTAACAGAGTCTCACTTCGCAATATTTCTCGTCGCATCCAATTTATCTTACAAACAATCAACGTGGAATAGCGCGTAATTTTGCATGCAGATTTATCTTGCATTCCACTTGCTTAAAATTAGCATATTTTCTGCGAAAGAAGGAAAAGCTCGCAGAAATGCATACAAATACACATATAATATAATAAATGTTAGCAATATATATATATATACATCCATATACAGACAATAAGGTAAATGGCATTCGCATTATTGTATAAACCATCGCCCTATCACGTAAGAAAGTGGAGCCGACTCGCACCCCGAATGGGTAATGCAATTAAATTGAGAGCAGCACATTATTCGCACAGGAAATACATTAATATATACAGTATATATACATTGTAAATGTATTGCATAATGTATATATATATATATATATTGTATATACATTTACACTTACCACCCAGCTTCAGTTCGGCCATCGCTTGGGCGCTCGCCTTTTTGTTGGCCACCAGACACTGGTAGATGCCTCGGTCCTCTCGTCCCACTCGCAGAACGGCCAGAGATGTTGGCGTCAGCATTTTAATTCTGCAAAAAGAAGTAACACAATACAGTGAGTGCTGAAGGGTGGGCAGGGCGGATGGTGGGTTGTAGATAACAAAGATTAATCGAACACCACGCTATTCACAATGAATCTATATTATATACTATTTTATATCGTATATATATACAAAATAAAAAACACATACACACATACAATCTGTGCGGCATCGCACAAAATGGAAAAGCGTAAAAGCGAACGAAAAACATCTGACGGACGTTCATTCCTCAACGAATTTCTCGTTCACGTGAAAGGAAATTTTCTTTATTCAATAAGAGCTATTGTGTGCTGTCGCTGAATTACGCCAAGAACATGTTCATCAATTTCAATGTAATAAACTGTAGCACATTTTCTCTGTATATGAATGTGTGTGTGTGTGTGTGTGTACTTTTATATGTGTGCGTGAATTCTAGTGAGTGTACAGATCTTGCGAGTGGGGAAGGCGGGTTGTTTCCGTTCCGCAATGTCTGTATGCCTCAAGAACATATGAAATCCATTTTCAATTGAGGCACGAGAAACACTTAGTATGTATATAGTATGTAACACCAAGAGCTTTTCTCCCACTTGCCGCCTCTCATCGTCATCATCCTCACTCCCTAATCCTCATCCCATCATGCGATATACGCTATTGTTCCATGCAATACTCTTGAAACCATGTTCTTACTTATTGTCTCGCAGCGTGTTGGTGCTATCTGTCACAATCATTGTTCCGTCATGGAACCACTCCACGTTCTCGACGGCGGTCCCGGTGATGGAACAATTGAAGATAGCGGTGCCGCCAGAGTTAACGATTTGCACTTGTGGATGAATGTGCACCGACAGATAGGAGTGCACGTTCAGGCGAATCTCGACACGCTGGTCCCCGAACTGGTTGGAGGCTTTGCAGACCTGTGTGTGAGGCAAAAAAATAATTAGTATGGGTTTTTTGTAGGTGTTTTCGTCTATAAAATATATATTTCTTAATTTTAGCTTAACATTTAATAATTTTATAATTTTGAATTTAATTGGAGAATATATGTAACATTAAGAAATTAAGTTCCGAATCAAAGAAAAGGCTTAATATCGATATATTAGTTTGATAGTTTTTGATTACTTATTTAACAACTATAATTAATTATTTGTTTGCTGCAATCCTGTCATAAATTCTTTTTACTCATTTATTCTAATTAGGGTATATAAATATAACAGTTATCTCAATATAAAAAAAGGACATTTTTGTCATATTAATGAATTATACAAGGTGGGCCAAAAGAAGTCATCTGATGTTGATTGGCTCTCTTTTTTTTCTAAATAAAATACTTCGATTTTGTTTTTTGATTATTTTTATTGAACCTTTAGAATATTATTGGTCAAGCCGAGAAGAAGATATCGGGCGCCGTCACAATTTATTGCCGTTTTATGGCATTTTTCATTACTTCGTAGAGAACTTCGGGCGACAGATCCTCGCACTCGTGTCGAAAGTTGTCCTTGAGGGCTTTCAGGGTCTCGGGCTTGTTCACGTAAACAAGGGTCTTCAAAAAAAAACCACAAAAAAGTCTGGAATGGTTAAAACGGGCAATCTTGCAGGCCAGTTCAAATCGCCAAAACGAGAGATGAGGTAGTGAGTGTTGTTGCTCTGTCCTGTTGGAAACACATGTCCTCCAGTCCAAAGTCATCCAATTGCGGCAGAAAAAACTTGATTAACATAGCTCTGTAGCGCGGCCCCTCCTGGCAACGTCTCGTGTGGTCCCATACTTAAGGTTGGTGGCTAAACGGCGCAGTGTTTGCGCAGTCAGTGTCGGGCGGCCGGGAGTTGTCAACGGAATTCGCGCTGCGCCAACACCACAGACGAATTTGTTACGCAAAAAAATAGACACGATTATTCCGCATTCTTGGAGAGTGTATCGCTCCATGGCTTGAACCTTGTATTCTACATCTGTCTATCCAAAAATGTCAAAACAGATATCACATTTTGCGGCAATTTGCAAAAATAAGAGTATCTTCCAATAGCGAGGGTGATCTTTTTTTGGCCCAACAAATGTTGTGCAAGATAGATAAAAATTAATAAGAAATGCACACCTCTACTTTTTTGTTTGGTCTGAAAGTTATTATACAGATAGGATTTTTTTTTTTTTTTAAATATACATACTTTAAATCATAGTCGGATCCAGAAAATCTTCTGGGGTGACATATCGTCACGATAGTATTTGACTAAAATTTTTAGCGATTTTAAATTCGTTTTTTAACAAAACTCGGTTTTACAAAAATCTTTGTATTCGTGTATTTTGCAAAAAAAAAGACCCCCATTGGAAGTTTGTTATAAGGCTCATATTAAGCCAAATAACCTCAAAAAGCTCAACTTGTATAAAGGCTAAATGAGCATTACTTAAGTTCCTTATTTAATTTAGTTCTTATTCTACTTCTGGCTGATTTTCCCCCTTAAGGCGTGTATATGCTGCTCGCATAAAAAAATCTTAAGCTAAATGATCGTGAATAATTAATGAGCAGAGATTAGCTTTGGCGTTTGTTGAATATTCCGTTAATTATATATAGTTAAAGAAATCAACAAAAAAATGTTATAATTAATATCAAACATAACGAAATCAAACTAATAAAAATATAAAACGTCAATATTCTGCGTGGAATTGCTTTTCATCTAAGCAATTAGATTGAACAAAAACACAACATTTTTAACAATTCGAAGTATTCTATCATTTGTAAGTAACAATAAGTGGTCTCGCTTGTTAACATATAATCTATTATTATGAAAAATAAATAAAATAAACGGAATTCCAAGTCTTATGCGGGCTTTTTTTACGAAGATCAGGAAGAACTGACCAAATAAGTGCTGAGTTGGTTAAACGAATTACTAATTTAAACATTTCACTAATCAACTCCAAAAAGTATTATAGAAAAACATGCGACAGAACTGGGATAAGAAAGCGTCAGTAATGGTTCCATATGCAACCAAATAATGGTAATACTATTACACACTAATCAGGCCTTACTGACGGCATATTCAGGCCTTAATCAGGCCTTAGTCAGGTCCTTATCGGGATTAAGTCAGGCTTTATTCCGGTCATATTCAGCACCAAAATATCCTTATATTTCATGTATTATTCAGGTCTTAAGATGAATTTTAATTGTGAAACATTCGCTTTCCAGCAAGTGGAAACAAAATGGAAATACAGATTGAAATCAAGTGCGAGAAAGACATATAACGTTGCCAGCAACTTCAGCACTGAGAGAAACGTGCCTGGCAAAAATATATTCGCATACGTTTTGGCTCTGTCT
>JAAAKO020027663.1:0-13817 GCA_010015015.2 Bolitophila cinerea
ATTTGTCTGTCAGAGATGCTATTTGGATATATATATATATATATATATATATAGTCGGCTAGTAGTATGTAGGTCAATCGTATAAGTTATTTAAACGATAAGCTTTGTCCGGCTATAATTATTAGTCGGCTAATCGGGATTTAAACTAATCGATATTCAGTCAACCGTTTTTCTGACAATCGTGGCATTTATTCAATCCTGTGTCAGTCCATCGGATTGGTTAAATAAAACTATTTCATAGGATCTTATCATTTGTCTAATTGCGTGTCGGCTAATTGTATCAATCGGCCAATAGTTTTAGTTTTGTTTTTAGCTAATCGTGTGTAGACCAATAGTAGTAGTCGGCTAATCGGATTCTAATCGATATTCGGCCAATCGTTTTTCCATCAAACGTATTGGATAGCTATAATTGGATTTGGAAAGATCGAATCAATTGGTTAATGGTGTGTCGTAAAATTCGGCCAATCGTATCATTCGACCAATATTTTAATTTGGCTAATACGCGTACATACAGGATCATAAACAAGAGCCTAACAACAGCAGCAATAGCATAGACCGGCACGTTCGTATTGGTTAGCTAATTGGATTTGGTAGAATCGTTCATTTGGCTAATGGTGTTTCGACTAATTGTATTAGTCTATATATATATTTTTAGTTGGCTAATGTTATGTAGGCAAATCGATTAGTTGGTTAAACGATAAGCATTTTCTGGCTAAAATTATTAGTCGGCTAATTGGATTTAAACTAATCGATATTCGGTCAACCGTTTTTCGGTCAATCTTTTTTTTCGGTCATTCGTTGCATTTATTGACAATCGTGTGTCGGTCCATCGGATTGGTTGAATAAAACGATTTCATAGGATCTTATCATTTGTCTAAATGTGTGTCGGCTAATCGAATCATTCGGATAATAATTTTAGTCGGCTAATCGTGTGCCGGCGTGGATTTTGAGAAGCGTGGGTTTCAAGAAGCGAAGATTCGGATTTCGGATTTCGGCTAATCGATATTCTGCCAATCGTTTATCGGTCAATCGTATCATTCGTCCAATCGTGTATCAACCAATCGAATTAATTGGCTTATACGATTTCGTATGATTATATCATTGCACTAATGGTGTGTCGGCTAATTGAGTTAGTTGGATAATCATATCATTGCCAATCGTTTATTTCGGACTAATTGGCTAATTGGATTTGGGCTTATAAGATTTTGTATAGGATCCTATCATATGGCTAATGGTGTGTCGCCTAATAATATTAGTCAAATATTTATATCATTCGGCCAATCGTTTCATTCAAACAATATTTTTAAGTCGGCTTATCCTATTTAGGCCCATCGTATTAGTTAGTTAAACGTTAGGAATGGTCCGGTTTATCATTTTATTTGGTTAATAAGTTTTTGTATAGGTTCCTATCATTTGGCTAATGTAGTGTCGGCCGATCGTATTAGTCGGCTATTCGTATTATTTGGACAATCGTATCATTGATACAATATTTTTAGTCATGTGTAGGCCACATGAATTGACAAAACGTTAAGAATATTCCAATCTTATTTCGGCTAATCATCTGGCAACTAACGTCTGTATCTGAAAGCTTGTTATATAAAAGTCAACCTATAATTTGCTCTTTAAAAATTCCCTGAAAACCCATTCCAAAGACACAAAATCCGCCCAAATGTATTACTTGAAAACATATTTTCTCAAAGTTCACATATGTCTCGCACGAATTCACCCAAAAAGCCAAGCCAACGAAAAATCTCCAACAAATCCGTCACATTAAAATCTTCAGATATCTCCATTAAAAATAACATCAGCTTTATGGCATTACACTGTCGCGACGCTCCCCCACTGTTTCCAGGAACTCCCCCTAGCGAAACAACATTTGCGTCGCTTCTCGGCAGCGTTGCCGTCGTCGTCGACTTTGCACAAGAAACTCTCAGGCTCGCATTTATCATCAGCATCCATCATAATTTATGTCCGGGAATATTTTGTGCACAAAAGACTTGTCTCACTCACTACCGCCACCATCCCCGCACCCCACAGGCCAAACAATCTGAAAGTTTGACGGCGCAGGAACTTTATTGCAGAGATTCGCAAACGCAAAGTTTCCTCTTGCGCGGCGGCAGCGGCTCGGCGGGAACGCGCATTCTATGTACAAACTATCACTTTGACATAAATAATTGCGGGCTAACTTGCATAGGTGCACCTGCGCTCTGTGCTCGCTGCAAGTTGAACAGAAGTTACGAGTCCCCCTTCACTTCCAGCACCCCAACCCCAGCACGCTCCTGTGTAATGTGCCTCGTTATGCATGAGCCAGTGAACGCACTCCCACGCGTGAGCATCAATTTGTAAATGTCTGTCGCGCGTGTTGCTTATTAAATAACGCGGAACAGGGAAAATAGGGTGGGAGGAAGAAATGGGCAGAGGGGAGCTTCCACTTATTGAAAGTGAAAACACAAAACACACGCAAACATAAACACAGAAGTGTATTTCAAATGGTTGGACAGTGAATTGAGGTTATTATCGGTACTATTATTTGGTCATTGCCCTTTTCTCTGTGCACACGCACGTCACGATACATTTACACATACAATTATACATACAACTTACTAATAACTAACTAACTATCTAACTATATAGTTATAGTATAGTGTTTAAGGTATTGTACGAGAATTGTATGCAATGCTTCGTGCATAATTCAACAGAATGACGTGAGCACAATTGCACGTACGCAGACAGGCATAGGTCGTGTCCATCTTGCCCTCTCTTTTACTCTCTCTCTCTCTATCTCTCTCTTTGTCTATGTAAGTGTGACACACATATATATATATACAGAAATATCGCGGTGCATGATAAATGTAAGTACAGCACGTAGGCGCCTATAAATAGCGCACGAATGTACATTTATAGGATGGCATGCAATTTTATTATACTCTAGTACATTTTCAGCGATGAGCTGATGCCATACATATTCTATATCTGGCAACACTATCATTTTTATACATGAATACATGTAGTTGGAGAAATTGTAAGAAAGCGTATACCCTCCGCCAGGCGTCTTCCTCTTCAAGTGCACCGCCGCCGCGCCGCCTGGTGCGGTGAGCGGAAGGTGGTGGCCATCACCGCATCAGCACTGCGTCCCACCGTGCCCGCGTCTGCCACTCGGCTTAGGCAAAGGAAGTGGATGCGTTCCATTGAACTTTTTATAAAATCCGACCAAGACGGAAATTGAGTTTATATTTATAAAACTGTCTGAGCGCGCGCTCACTCGTACGCTCGCAAAATCTCTATATAGCACTCGAAATCGATGGAAATATTGAAAAATCAAATAAAGATAAAAGCTCTGGAAAAGCGAAAGATTTTTCCCGGCGAAAATATTGTGCGCGCATCATTCGATTGGCGAATACATTAAATTGATTTGCACGTGTGCTTTGTGGATTTTGATTTGAAAGATTTTTTTTGGGTTTGAGGTAAACCCGACAGGGGTGAGTTCAAAGAAGGGCCCTCCTACAATAAACAAATCACAAGAATATGGTAATCTCAGATTTGTAATCGCAAAAAACTTTATTCCCAGAAACATATACAAATCTGCAATTTTTGCAAATTCGAAATGTATAAATGCATTCGAAAAAGTAAATTGGATGTATTTTCATGAGGTATTGACATGTAAATTGGGGTTAAGAAAATTTAGATGTTTTCGTCGACCGGGTGCAGATTTTGAGATGGCAACTGAATAAAGATGCGAAAATATGTGATTGTGATCATTCACAGATAGATATTTTGTTGATGATCATTCGCCTCCATTTTAGGTCACAATAAGACAATCAAGCCAAGAGACCTTTTGTGGGCTAATGATCTTTGGAGGCAATACAGAGTAATGTCAAGTCCGCCGAGGAGTACCTACTGTTACCTTATAGCCCCTATAATTTAGCTAAATTATGCAATACATGGAAAACGAAAATTATCGAAATCAATAATTTGTCGAAAGTAACCTTTATAGAAAACGATTTAAATCATCGAAAATCGCAATTCATCGAAAATCAGAATTTGTCGAAAACCGCAAGTTAAGTATAAAAAATGACAAATCATATAAAATACAATGCCTTGAAAGCGACATTAGTCGAAATTAGTAATTTTTAGAAAGGACAATTATCGAAAACTATATAATCTGTAGAAAAGACACAATATCAAAAACGATAGAATTTGTCAAAAATCAAAATTGAATAGGAATTGCAATTCAGTTACTCGAAAACAAAAATTCATCAAAACGAAAATTTATAGAATTTAATATCGAAAAACTAAAATTCATAGAAAACAATATAAATCAGAAAACAAGAATAACATTTTTCCGAAAACGACAATTTGTCGATAATAAGAATTCATCTAAAATGATTTCTCTTCGAAAGACAATCTATAAAAAGGCAATTCATCGAAATCGACAAATCTTCGAAAGAAACAAATTATAAAAAGGATGGCTAAGAATAACTTGTAGAAAGTCCAATTCATCGACAATTAAAATACACCGAAAACAGACTTTTTCGAAAACGCCAATTAGTCGTAAACAAAGATTCGCAAACAGAGCAGCTAGTTGAAAATATAATTCGGAACAATAATTATAAATTTTAAAAATAATCGCAAACGGCAGTTTATTGCAAACGACAATTCGTAGAAAATTGATTTCGAAAAAATGGCCAATTCTCAAAAACAAAGATTTGTCGTTTTTTATAGAGAATTTGTGAAAAATCTTTATTATTTGTTTTTTAACAAATAAACAAATATATTTAATAAATAAAAAACGGTAATTCATCAATAACTGCAATTAGTCGAAAAATAGAAAAAAAAAAAAAAAAAAATTTAAAAAAGTGCATTTCGTACAACACCAACAAATGGTATTCTCAACAACGACAATTCGTCGAATGTTACACATAATAGAAAATACAATTCGACAAGAAAAACATTTCGACAAGAAAAACATTTCGACAAGAAAAACAATTCGACAAGAAAAACAATTCGACAAGAAAAACAATTCAAACAAAATAATATTCATTACAATTAGGAATGTCTCTATTTTTTTTGAAATATTTTAAAACTCACTAAGAATATAAATATTGAAAGAGGCTACGCCATATACAGACAACTCATTGTAACCACCAATCCGAAACGTGTGTCTCAACCTATAGATATTAGTAACTGGAGATGGCAAATATCTCAAAGATGCCACAACCGAATGCGGTCATTTTAGCATAAATGTCGTAGCCGCATTAACGTACGACAAAATTATGCTGCTTTGGTTGGTTTTCGATTGCATCTTACAATAAATATTTACGAAAAATTAACTTAATATCAGCTAAGATAAAGATATCTAATAAATGGCAAAACGTTCTTCTCGTGTAGTTACCTCGCTACCATCGTGGGAGGTAGGAGTTTAAATTTCAGAGGTCAATTTTGTGAGTTCAATGTTGGGATATCAATCTTGTGATAAACGCAAAAAAACACACATATAATATCACCATTAGATTATTTTCGGGATTTTATATTTCAAAAAATCCCGAATTCTTTTCACTTCTTGGAATAATTTCAATTATAATTTCTAGAAAACATATCGATTATTCCGGTTTCGTAGTAAAATATGCCCATCTAGTTGTATTTGCGCGGACCCTCTCCCCCGAAACAACCGTTTCTTGTAATCACCCACTTTCGATTACTAGTAAAAAAGCTCTACCTTAAATGGAGATACAAATTATCTGGCTTTTTCAAATGATTTTTCGTAAGGAAGGTTGACTTGACTAAATACAAACCTTATGAAGTGTTGTTCTCCATATTTAAAATCAGTAGATTGCTTAGGGGATCTTATCAAAGTTAATGATTATTATTGGAAAATGGAAAAATTTCATCACCTATCTCCAAACAAAAACCCCTTCAGACCGGACTTATCAAGACGGGCCTTTTACCTTCTCATAAAGCAACTCAAACCAATCAAAAAAAAACAACAACCAGATAACTGCCCCTCAATTATATGATTATTTGGCTGTATAGTCGATTTATTCATTTCACGCACTTATCACTCTTCAAAAATGGACATCATCGGTCATCATAAACGCTCAACATCTTCACGCTGACCGTAAAGCGCGTTTATTCTTGGACACAACGACTTAAGTGTACGCGATTCGCGATAAATTTCCCGATTCCATGCGGCGCGAGTAACATTTTTATTATTTATTATAAAAAAATATTGTGTGTGCTTCTATTTCGGTGTACGCAGTGTGCTGCCCACTCAGTTGGTGGACGCTCTCGCTCTCTCTCTCTCTCCCTCCTTCAACTCAATCACACGCTCACATTTGCGAATTAAGAGAGTGTGTGTACGTTTTTTTATTATTATCAATCCAAGCATTTAGAGCACGCTGCCCGAATCGCACGCACACACACGGTTAGATTACGACCGACTGACGGTGCTACCGTAAATCACACGCGATTCTTAAGTGCGGTGGCGTCGGCGGCGGACGGCACGATAACTATACTATATAATATACTGAAAAGATTAATATAAATATATTTATATATATATGTATGTATAACACATTTTTATATATATACAACATATAGAATTATATATGAGTAAAGTATAATAAAAAATATTGTTTTGAGAGTGTGATTAAATTAAACTGATAAACCCGAGCGAGAATTAATGTAGAGCGCTCGCGCACTCCACAGAGCCGAGATTCATATTTGTGTTTTAGCACGCAAAAAATTCGCGCCCAGCTACTGGCCAGCGATTATTAAGCACGCGCGTTTAATAATAGTATATATATAAATAAAAAATAAATATCATTTTGCATACGTCAATGAACCACCAGAACAAACGAGCGTGCTTCTGGCGTCAGGAATGCGTTTTTTTTGTTTGTCTTCGCAGATTGATAATAATTTAAGTACTATATTAGTATAGTAGTGTACTATATCTATCTGTGGTGTATGGTAAATATTGTAAATTGAGTTTGGTTCTTTTCTTAGGAGCGATATGGAGCTTTAGTGTTAGGATTGATAAAGCATTAGATAAGACCTTCAAATCTATCTTTAATGGATGCCAAACAGAATTACAGTTTTCGATATTTTCGCCAACTCCCATTACTGATTAGTTGTTTATTGTTTGGTTTTTGTCATCATAATTGCCTTTCTTAGAGTGTAGTGCAGCAAATTTAGCGCATATACCCAGTCCGGTGCAAAACAGTAGTCATTTACCAATAAAAACATCAATTACATCGTAGATATTGGAGAAAAAGCAGTATATCTTCGAAGCAGGAGGCTATTTTTATTCTATGGATGATTTACACGAATTTAACACACTATTTTCTAATTGCAATACGTAATTAAATAATCTATTTCTAAAAAATAAATATTGACAAAAAAAGTTGAAATTATCCAGATCCAAAAGCCAGATAAAACGTATCTCCATTTAAGGTAGAGCTTTTTTTTTCTTATTTTTTTTTTGTTTCATCTTATGTTTTTTAGATCTATCGCAAAGTCAGAGTTGGTGTGCTGGACTTTATTAAGCAAAACGAAGCCACTCAAATGTGACCATATTTTTCCAAGTGAACGGAAGCGAAGAGCGAAAAGCTCCTAAGGCGAGAAAGAAGTCTGTACCTAGAAATCAAACCATTCTTCGATAGCAAATACTATGGCGCAAGTGGAGTTTAGGATTTGGTATCTGAGAACTTCCTTACTCTCTTCCCCATTACAAGAGAGCCCAAGCATTTAATTTTAATTTAATTTATACGAAATCACCCATTTAGGGGTATAAAGTTTGGTAACAAAAATAGAGAAAGAAAAACAGTATTCCGAAATTTAAGGAAGGTATTTTTATTATCAAGTCAACAATTAAAAAAAACTATTATTTTAAAAAATGGGGAAATCATAATCTTTTTACAGGTTATATGCTCGAAAACGTTTTTTTACCATTTTAGAAAGAGAGATTGGAGAGGAGGGGTTTTACGTGTTGTTAACGTATATAGACTTGCAGTTCTTGGGCTGAGGCTGTCCCCCGTGGGAAAAATAAAATTAATAATATATTAAATTTTTTCGATTTTATTCAATTACGTATGTGTCAGCTGACCAAACTTATGTTTGAATTAAAAAAAAATGAAATTTACCGACTCTGCTCTTAAATGAGGAGTCAAAATCAAAATACATTTTTTTTACCAAACTTTAAGCCTTTGGTTTACTAAAAATGTGGGTCTGCCCAAACTCCTCATAGAGGCAGCCAATACCACACCCCGAAATACTGTTTTTCCAAACTTTGAGCCTTTAACCCCTTAAGGGGTGATTTACCAGAAATTAAAAGTTTATATTGGTGTTATGGGATTCTACCCAAACACTCCATAGGGGCAGTCAATACCACTATAAGAGATCTCGGTATTTTTCTATTTAGTAAAAGGGGAGTTTTGATATAATATACATCTACTCTTGTTTAATGATTTTTGGTGGGTTTGTATTTAAGGGTGAATTTAGCCTAATAGTCTAGCTGGGTCTGTAATTTGGGTTTTCAAATATCAATTGCGACAAATTATTGCAGAAGATATTACCTAAGTATTAATATTGCTTTACTAATAGTAAAAAAAATGATAGATCCCTATTCTAAAACCCAAATTCAGTGAATCTTCTTTCACGGTAGAACTTAACCTGTAAGCTGTAATCCACTTAGGCAATAATTTTAAATTCTATTTATTAAAACTGACTAGTTGCATCATACCCAATTAAAAAAGATAAAGTGTATCTCCATTCGAGGTAGAGCTTTTTTGATGGAAGTTAGCCCAAAACATATAATTATTTTCACGAGACTGATAAGTTGCATCACATGCAATTGAAAACGAAAAAGAAATCTAGTAAATATGTGCTACATCTTTCTGATGAATAGTATCTCCATTCGAGGTAGAGGTTTAGTTTTTTTGTTATTGTAGTTATGCAAAAACTTTGATATCAATCATCATATCCGTTTCAAAACTGGAAATAAATCTGGAAAATATATGGTACACGTCGATCAGGTAAAGAATATCGTCATTGAAGATTGAAGTTAAAAACTTGTCTTTTTGAATAAATTGAAGGCACGATCTTTCTAGAAAGTTGTTGGTATAATAATAAACATCTCCAAACCACAATAAAAACTGGAATATGTCTCTTTTCTAACATCCAGATGAAATAAATCTTTACGGTTGAGCTTTCTGCTTACATTTCATTTAATCCTTCGACATAACAAACATATCCGACAAAAAACCATTACTTCGGACAACACTCTTCTTATTATTTTACCACTTCAAAAAAACGCTAGTACTTGCATTGCAAATCGCCACTCGTCCATATAATTGCTCTGTCCAAATATCCTTTTCTTTATCACAGGCTCCAAATATAAAGCAACCCATCAAGATGAACAACAATTACAAATGTTCAAAGTACCGGAAAAGTAACATTTCGGCGGTTTCGTTGGCAGCCATTTCCGCACCCTTAAATTCCCTTACATAACAACTACCCACGTGTATGAATACTTGTGTACATTCACGCACATAAACCGAATTGCCGATGTTCTGCGCAGAATTTCTCGTGCCCGCAAAGCCTTTTGTTGGCCGACGAACATAAATAAGTTTGTAACGGCGCACTTTTTTCGTCTCCTGCAACAATTTCAATTCACCTAGCACCCCACCGCCCATCCCCGCCAGAGCCAAAAGGTGTAGGGTGTACGTGGTTTAACTGCGAAAAACCGACGACCTTTTTGCACATATTGATCATAAAATAAGGTAATAAATAAGTGGCTGCTATATATAGATATAAATATATATATAGCGTCTCACCACATATTTCCACCGCCCCCCCCCCGCTCAGCATACTCTCGTGTATAACAGTGTACACACACACACACGACCAATTTACGATAAAGCACGTGCTATAGTAATTAACACCAAAAATTCCGTGCATATTAATTTGTATTAATTTTCTTGCAAAACTTTATCGCATATTATAAATGTATAGTATATTGTATATAACATATATACTAAGTAGTACAATGAATACATATAATATACACAGAGAAAGAGAGAGACAGAGAGAGTATGTGAGTGCTGCACACATAGTAAACTATTAAAGCAAATTGTATTCGTCGAGCGCTCGCCGCGCAAAGTGTCGGAACGCTCAATGAATTCCGAATTCCCCGAGTGCGAGCGTCCGCACAGTGGGGCATTTGTCTCGCTGAGCGACTACCAATATATATTTCAATTGTTCCTTAAAAAATACAACTTTGAAATGTATTTTTTAAGTGTTGTAATATATAGTTTTTTTTTCGGTTAAGGAAGAAAACCTTGTTTCGGTTTGCGGCCATAAAACTTTTATCGTCAGCTACATCAATTTAAATGGTAATAACTCCAAGGAAATCGGTTCTGCTCCACGATTATTTTGGTCGACTTGTGGCTTTGCAGAGCCACAACGGAAATTCGCTGCAAGGTGTGATTGATGGTGTTTTAAAGTGAAGATAAATTGTATCTCCATTTGCGGTAGAGCTTTTCTTTTTTTTTACATTTTTTATCACCATTTGCGGTTGAGCAATTTTTCAAGTAATTGAAAATAGTATTACTTTAATTTTATCTCATTACTTTCACAACATATTGTTGTGAAAGCCAGATGTAGTATATCTCCATTTGCGGTAGAGCTTTTTTTTTCAAATACTTTAAATCCTTTTTTAATAACATCTCGACAGATTTCAAAGAGGCTTATTGATATTTTTATGGGTTAGCATAATGTTTTTTTCATAGTTATTAAAAATCATCCTCAAAAGGGAGAAAAAGTATCTATATTTACAGTAGAGCTATCGGAAAAGTTTAATCCATAATTTTCAATATTAATTCAAAACAATGTGTTTTTGGACGTACATTTTTGTTGTTTTTAAAACATATTCATTTGCATCTGCAATTTTATTGGTATCCATAAGTTTTACTTGGTCAGATGCTCCGTAAAGTGGATACACCTGTGCAAATGATTTATCATTTGGAGCTGACACCTCGAAACTGTCAGTTTGATAGAACTACTTGCTCAGACTGAAAACTTTCGCACATAGCTTACAATTAAAGGCATCTTCTGTGGATGTGAAGATAAACCTTATTTGGTGGAGTATGATAGGAAGAGGAACTCTGTCTCGAGACATATGACTAGCCGTAATCCATTATTCAATTCTCCAGAAGAAAAACTTAATGCCCCGTTCAAGTGGAAGAAGCTAAGGCTAGTCTTTTGAATCTTTTGGCATATTAAAGAGTAATTTTCGTGACAATGATTTAATTTAATCGATTTCTTTACATCTGCTGCATGCCATGAAGTTTAAAATGCCGCACATTTTCGGATATTTTGGAAACTCTTCTTGAGACCCAGTTATTGCAGGTTGGCTAATGGACTACGACGTAAGTGATGGATTTCCTGAGTGATTATAGATATGATTACAATGTCAGGTTTCGTAAAACTGATTTAGCTATAGCCAGTTAATATTTTAGAAATTTGACATCTCTCTCTACAAAGTGTCTAGTAACTGGATGATAACAAAATATTAATACATAAAACCCAGATCTAACACATAGTCGTAATATCGTTTTTGAAGCTCATATTGGTGGTTAAAAACGGATCTAGTCGTGAATATTAAAGAGCCTTGGAGCTACACCTGTCATGACTTGATACACTTTAGAGCAGATTGAATAGTTTTTAGAGCTACATTTCTGTCGTATTGTAGACCCTTATAAATATGTTGTATACGTTAAGCTTTATTGACCAAAAAGAACCAACCAAGACAAAAAAAATGCCATATTGGTCAAAAGAGGATCTGGAATTACAAAAATTATCATTATTAAGAGCCTTTTATAAACCGCATCATTCCATTTCGTTTAGAGAAGAAAACAAGGCTCAAATTCCCTGGTAGAGGTTTTTAAATCGATCGAATCGATTACACGGATGAGGCATACCGACGACATACTCAAAATGCCAGCTAGAAAGTAATAATCAGACTCTGTTATGTTGAGGAATGACAATAACAGTCTGACTCTTGTATAAAGAGAATAGACAGTAATGGTCATCTGGATCTGTTATCTATCTCTATAATATGGAGGAATTTAATTTAGACCAGACCTCCTGAAATCCACTAAGGAACAGTTTCCGTGCCACATACAAGCCGTGTCCGCTTTAATGCTAAAGAATTTTGGGATTTTCCTAAGTTTTTATCAGCTTACGAGTATACTAACTTTGTACCTAACCATATGGCTATGGATATGTACCGGGTAATTCTTAAAGCAGACCGTTTGTCTTGTTTTCACTTGATGATGTCTTTTAACCAGGTTCCAGTTGGGTCAAGGCCTTTTATATAACTTCAAGCCTTCACTTTTAAGGGTCTTGTCGGAATTAGTAGTTCAGTTTATCAACTCCATTCATCTGTAATCAGATGGAAAGGTAACAAACCAGCTGCATTTTGGCCTTAGAAAAACATTCAAACTGAAAGTTTCCCAACGATTATTTTCGTGGTCAGCGCTCCACAAAAGAAAATTAAAGTGCCGTAGACGATCTTACTTTTAGCCAACTTTGCGACAGCCATTCAGGCTCGTAAATCTTAAAAGGAGGTCATCCGCGTCAGGTTCTTGATAAATTACAAAAAGAATATCCTAGTTGACCTACAAGCAGTATTTTTTGTGTAATGCTAATGGCTGTAATATTATTTTAAAACAGTTCCTACTAGTGGACGATCATAAAAAGTTCTCAGAAGTTTTAACTGAGAAACCGATGTAACTGTAGTCTTTACAAAATTATAGGTACATTCCAAAAAACACTACACCTAAGTGTCGAGTGGAAATTTAAAAAAACACTGATATTCTTACGTCCATTTGTTACATAAGGCTCGGAAGCGTGGGATATGACCCAGAGAGAAAGCTTAAGTGCGTTTGAGAGAAAATTTTTGAATATGACTACGAACTGTTAAATCCCGAATGGGCATAGATGAGCATCGTAAGTCTACAAGGCTAATTAACAGCAAAAGCCATGGTTGATAAAAGGTGGTATTATGATGGATATGAGGACGGTTGAACTGGCAAATTGGGGTTCTTGGAGCTAGACAATACTATTGGTAAACCGCACACAGTTCTTAGCCAAAGCCAAGTGCAAGGACAATGAAACCTGATGAATAGCCATAATTGGTTTAAGAGTTATAGTTCCAAGTACGTACGAGGGGAACAGATCGAGAAACGAAACAAGTTGGGAAATCGAATGCAGTTGGAGACTAATGTTATGCAAGACCCATATTAGATAGTAACAGTAAGATGCAGTTGACATTTTGCAGACAATTGAATACGATAACTATAGCAGAGTGAGTATACACAGTAAGTAGTTAAACAATAGGTCTATAGTCTCATCATAAGTATTTATTGGCATTTACTGTAGTACTTTCGACCATTTACTTGTTTAGAACTCCTTGGGGCATCAGTTTAATCTGCCATTGAAGGATGTTTTTTTGAAAGACTGCTATTCTCTCATGGAGCATCACTTGCAATGTGAAAAGATTTTCTGCTTCTTATTGAGGTTATGTGTTGTTTTTTTCATAGCTGAAAACTTAATGAAGTTTACTTATGGTCAAACATATGTGGATTTCAGTTACTGAAGCAGCTATTTGGATAATCACTTTCCCGTCTGTCGACATTAATACCGCAGGCCAGGTGATTAGGGTAAGCTTATTTTAATAAGCTTTTAAGGCGATTGTGCCCCTTTTCACCTGTTGGGGCTTAGCGACCCCACGGAGCCGAAGAAAGTAAAGGTGGAGCATA
>JAAAKO020027674.1:0-13809 GCA_010015015.2 Bolitophila cinerea
AAAGACTTTGGCTGACATTACCGATCAATTCATAAAGAGATGGCGACAGTGACATTGCTTCGTCAGAGAGTTGGCTCGCAATTCATAAAGTGATGGCACTTGTGTCATATCTGTGTTGGCAGCTTTGTGACTGGCGCTTACAGCAACACACCTTAATGTAACAGTTGGTGGTGCTACTATCGACCATTGCCAAATGCATTAATAAACTTTATTCATTTATAAATGTTATACTAAAGCTACTATTGAGCAGCACTCATAAAGCAACATCATATAATTAATGCTTTTATAAAAGAGCAACATTTTATAATGTACTACTAAAGCTACTATTGTAGAGCACAATTTAAAAATTATGTTTTAAAGCGGTTTTACGGACGGGACCCTCAGAAATATTTTTCGGTGTTTGCATGCTCAATACCCTAATATTGAGTAAAAAATTGTCAAACTTCGGCGATATGCGGATAATTTGTTAATACAAAAATTTAATATTTTCTATTAAATATTGTGGAATTACAAAACAAATTAATAATAACATATTTTCAGAAGGTTTTAGGCGAATGAAGTAGAACTTAAAAAAATATTTTTGTTGTATTATTTTTAGATTTTCCTAATTTGTTTGTGTTTTTAAGATTCTGGATTTGTTGCTATTCTCAAAAGGTTGTTAGCGCAGAAAGACAATGTATTTTTTTATTTATTATTTATGTCTACAAATTTTAAACATATCGCCAATTTGATTAAAAAAATAAATCCGCCAGCGCGACACCTTATCCTTCTGTGTTGAGATTATTAGTATGAATGAATTTAGAATGCAAAAAAATCTCTAAAAAACATTTTTGTACTTTTGTCATTTTTTTATTAAATTTGGGTATCTTAATTTATTTTAATGACTATTTATGTTTTTTTCTACTACTTTTGTATCTTTTCTTATTTGTTATGAACATTTTTTTTTTATTATAAAACAAATTTAATGAATTTAGGTAACTATTTCCAATATATCAGTGACTATTTTTCTGGTCTTTAGGTGTATATCCGGAATTTGTTTTTTTTTAGGTTTTCGACGAACAAAATATTATAGAAAAACTGTTTTTATATATACTCTTTTGGGATTAGCTATTAGATAAGCTATAACATTGAATCGCTGGAACTGCAAAGGCATAATTATGATATGGCTGATTCCTGATATTCTACTGACACAAACGGTAATATTTCTGAATTAATGTCGAAGTTTCAAAATATTAAAACATTTTTTTTTAATAAAATCAATTTAAAAATCCTAAATATATATTTATTTTAAATAAGTTAATTTTTTGCAATATTATTAAAACAAAGTGAAAAAAAAAACATTTCTAAAGATATAAATTAAAAACAAAAACATATTTATTATTTATAATAATGATTTTAAATGAACGTAATTTAGATGTTTTTTAGTTATTTTTTAACATTGTAATGTTAATAATTTAAATAAATTTAATTACGTGAACGCTCCGACTGGAAAAGGCGGCCACAACTCTGCACCAAGCCAGTCGATAGCGACCTCTATTCTCTAGTAATGAAGTCCGGAGGTAGTAAAACTAGAAAAAAGTGGAAGAGATTGTGAGAGAGAATTTTTTTTTCGGCCACCGCACTGTCCCTTAAACCACAAGAATGGAGGACCTGAACCCCGAGGACAGCTTCAATCCCTTTCGCCGAACCCTGAAAAACCAATTAGAAAGATGAACCACAGGTGAACAGATGAACCCAGGCCCAATAGAATCGGACATCATGACATGGACATGACATGCGAGCAGAGACAGAACCAGCAGACCACGGTCTTGATAAGTCTTTCTCGCAAATGATATCCATAATTGCCAGGGAGAAGAAATCGTCTTCATTTCCCCGCTCTGATAGATAGACGGGACGGTTTTGGGAGGTTATGAGAGCTAGGTGGAACCCGTTTCGTTCGCTTAAGGGACAGGATTTCCTCTTCCGTTCTCACTTAGCGATTATAATTATATTGTGCTTTTAATAAAATACTTACAAATGTATTTGTTTTTTTGAATAATTTGTGTACAATTAAATGAAATAATACATATAAATATTTCTTCTGTTATTTTTTGGAATGCATTTGAAATCTTAAGTTTATCCTTTTTAATAACCGTACAGAATAGCATAATAGTTAAATAAATATATTTATTTTAAATAGTAAATGTAACCATTTTGCGTTTTTTTTTGTTTTATTTTTTATAATTTAATACTCTCGCAATGCACATAAAAATACTCTTAAAATATGTGTGAAATGAATTATGTATAGTTAAAAAAGAAATATTTAAAAAAAATCTGTATTTTTTATTTTATCTATTTCAAAACATATTTTGTTATTATGATTTATCAGTGTGTATTTGCAAACAACACGAGTTATTCAAATGCTCAAAAAACGATAGTGCAAGATAGGGCAGCCAATTTTTCACACAAGTATTCCTTCAAAGTTACATAATCATAATTTTGTAATAACTTACGGTCAAGAGTCGATGAATACAAAAAGCCTATTCAAACATTGGTAAAATTTTCAAAAAAGATTTTTTTTTACATCATTTTTTTTAGTGTTAGTTTTTTTTTAAATTTTTTATATTTTTTTAATTTAATTAAATTTATACAAAAATATTAATAAAAAATAAAAAATATTAAATTAAACATGATATATAATAGTTATCGGCTTAAATGAAAGCATGTATTTCAATAATAAATTTTTATTGAAAAACCATCATTTTTAACCAATATTTTATACAATACCTGAATGCGCTGTTTCATATTTAAATATATAAAAAAATAAAATATGTATAATTTTGAGTTTAAATAATTGAATATTGAGCGCTTTTAAGGGAAAAAGCGCTACTGTGCCTCGCCCTGTTCACTGATTGTCGCTGTGACTCGCTAAGGCAACTTATAAGCTCTCTCCACGACGTGTGCGGTCCCACGATGATTTCGTTACAACATATTTGCAAAAATCAAATATTTTATAAATTCATTTATTTCATATTATTGAAAAATAAAAAATACTGATAACCAAAACTGATTCGAAAAGATTTATTTATTCCATCGATCAAAAAAAAAATATTTTGATGCCAGAAACATTTATTGAAACATAATTTATAATAGCAACTATATTAACAGCATATCTGAATACTTCGCCTCGTCGTTGAATAACTTACTTGTCCAACATGCTCCTTAAACTCTGGTTTAAAATAAACAAAAACCAACTTCTACACCATGGTTTATTCTGACTGATCAAAATTGGACACATTTTAGGATCCTACGTAATAGAGGAACGACTATAATAAAGAATGCAAAATATGATCATATTAGTACAAAACTTGATTTTAATTTACCTTCAAAATAAGTTTGGACAAATCTTAAACGTTTCAATGTTATACCTTCAAATCTAACTACACTTATACTATGCTTCACTGCTGATGAAAACAAAAGATTTATAACAACCTCAAACAATATTGAACAATAATTCCAAATATCCCAAATATTACGCACTCATTCGATATACAACTTCTTTTTTTAAAAATGTTACAACTAACTAAACAATTAATCGCCTTTTCCCAAAAAATCTACAGCCATTGGGTTAGACTCACTATCAAGATACTTTGTGTTTATGCTCATGCTATCAGTTTTGCCAGGTATAACCTATATTTTAAACACAACAGTTACTTCGTCAACTTTTCCAAATATCTGGAAGAAAGCCTAAGCTATTCCAATACCAAACAAACTAAGATCGATCATATGTAATTATTACCGTTCCATAAGTATATTGTCTGGTATTTCCATAGTCTTTGAAATTCTAATTAAAAATGAAATAGTTAATTATATTAATGAAAATAATTTAATGTTTAAACTTCAGTCTGTCTTTCAAAAAAATCATAGTACTACAACGGCTTTGCTAAAAAATCACAATAATATTAATATAGCCTTAGACTTTTCCAACGCCTTTGATAATGTATTATTTTCAATATTCATTCATGATTTAATGGACTAAATTTAAATGTAGATAAAACTCAAGTAATGTTAATCAGATGGAAAAAGAATTTTGATTATAATACCATTCCATTATTTTGAACGATTCCGTTATAAAATTCAGTCATAGTATTGTATTGACAATGAATTCGCCCTTGGATTGGATAGATAATTGTAACAAATAGCTTTAAAAGTCTATATATCACTTTGTAATATATGGCCTTATTAAAACTTGCTTTCTATTGTTATTTCTTTTGCTATGGTGATATTGTTGAATGATCCAAATGTTGTAGTTCCGAAAGAATCGTACAACAATCATTTAATTCGTGTATCAAATTTGCATTTAAGAAAAAAAACGATTCGACCACATATCAACACTTCAAGAAAACATTTTGGGATCAACTCTAATGGACTATCTTACCAAGAGACAATGCTTATATTTATATAAGTTTATTCAAAACAAACAACCTGTGACTATAACTTTAAAAATTTAAAAGTATTTGCATCAACTCGTTTACATCAGTATATTTTACCTACACACAAGTATCATCTTATGCACTTAATTTTTTGTTCATGTTTTAAAGAAATCGAATAAGCTGACTGAAACAAAAAAAAGTATTAACATTTAATCAATGTAACTATGTAATATAAAAGTATCCGAAACCCTAGTCTGAACACACGCATACGAGTATATTTATTTATATATTTATATTTAGTATTTATTTTTATTTTAATTAAATATTGTAACTTATCATGCATTATGTTTATATGAATTGAAATTTGAAATATTGTAATTTTATAAATTTTAACTCATTATTCATAATTTTTTATTCGTTTTTACACTACCTTTATATTATCAATATTATACAAACTATATATTGTCTAAGACAACATGTACATATGATTAAAATTTAATAAATAAAAAACTAAAATAAAAAAAATATATTAAAAAAATGCGCGATATGAATATAACTTATTTTTTTTTGTTCATACATTTTTTTTGCAACTTCTAAGCGGTCTGAAAACACATTTCAAACCACCCTAGGGCACATATACTGGCCTGCATGTAACAAGACGAGGATCTTGCCCTCTTATTTAATCTATCTATCCACATTAGGATGCTTCATCCTAAGCCCAGACGACAAGACTATGCTCAACCTTAAAAATGTTTTGATCTTTAAAAATAATGGACTTTGATATTATGATGATAAAATGATGTCTCTTTATTGTATAGAGACGCATCTTACAAACAAAAAATGCATCTAAAATATATGAATACTGTTATACTTATAACCTCACCATCACCACGGTGACGGTAGCTTATAAAACAAGGATATCTTGTCTTTAGGTTATCTAATTGATACACATACACAAAACATTCTTCCGGAATTTAGAATATGTATAAATACACACACTTTTGCTCTTAAATTATAGTTGCTACCACATTCCCAGAAGAAAATGCGCCTTTTTAGAACGGTAAACATGTCGACAACGCAATGAAAAGTACGACTTACAAAATGAATAACATCGTAAGTTAATTGTAAAGTGTAAAACTAACTACTTGTATTATATAGATTCAAATGCAATCGGGCAAAACAGTCAACACACTCACACTATCACACTATATATATATATATATATATATTATATCATAATAATAATGTTCTACAAAATGCATGTGCAATTAATACGTGTGCGCGCAAAAGTGCGGCTGCTCGATATTACCTGTGTGTTTCGCATATATTATAAATTTACCTACAATATATTATAAGTATAAGATGATTCTCATCGGTACTATGTATGAGTGAGTGTATTTACGAAGATCGAAGAGTCACGCGCACGCGCGCACACACACACACATGCAAATAACAAAAATATCGGACTTTCAATTATGCATGTAAGTTGCGATGTGTATAATAAATTAAATGCTGACCGTTTCGAGTGATAAAGATATTCGAACAAGGCATAAATTGCTAGGATTTCGCGTTTCGTCCACATTATACTATATACGCACCTTGGGATGAGAGAACAAGTTCAGGTATATTGATTTCACGTACCTACAGGTTTATGCTTGTTGGCCAATATGTGTGTGTGTGTGTGTGTTCATTATATACATATTAATATAAGCAAATTTTTGTTACGGGCTTTCCGCAAGCACGCGCGTGCTCGCAAACGCGTGTGTGTCAGTATATTGGCATGTGTGTGTATGTGTGTGTGCGGTTTTGCTTCGATTTAAATTATTTTCGCGAGTGGATTTTTTTGTTGTGTTGCTGAAATAAAATTAAAGTGTGCTAAAGGTCCCTCATGTTATTGGCTAATTTATCAAATTTAAGGCAATAAATTTAACTCAATCGATTCATTGCGAACGGCGTGTGCTTGTTGGATGAAAAAGCGCCAAGAAAGGGCAACAACAACACTATATACACTTCAACCACCACGATGTAAAAGCGGCGACCGGCGCGGCGTGTCGGCAACGCAAACACACACACACATAGAACGTAAATTGGTTTTCATAATTTGCATATACGCACAAAATAAATATAAATCTGAAACGAAGGAGGTAGAGGAGGAGGTGGTCGTACCCCGAACCAGATACTTATACAATGTATAGTAAATATCACAAGAACGACACGACCGTGAAAGGCCGGCACGTGGTGGCCCTGGGCGTTTTGAATGGTTCGAAATCGTCATAAACTGTTTATATGGTGAGAGCTTTTGGAAATGAGTACACGCGTGGATGCAAGGAGCATCAAACGAACAACGACTCATTCAAATTTCGGACATAAAGTATGGTCAGACATTTTGAATTGAATGTGTTTTTAATTGGCGACGACCGGTCAAGTAAAGGCAAACATGTGAAGGCTTTGGGCATTCATATATATAGGGCGTTTATGTTAATAAACTTTCAAGTGATATATTTTTATGATTATTTTGCTTCTCAAATGTATGTCGGTGGAGACGAAAATATTTTTTCTCGTTTTCGATGATTATGATGATGGTAAGTAACTTTATTTAATTACATTTGTGGATGTTTAAGTATTTAAGTTGAAGGTTTTTTTTATTATAGATACACAATAATATATTTAAAAAAAAACCTGATCCTTTTAGATTTATTTTTATTAATTTAAGGCTATCAATTTAACGCGGAATAACAACCCTGGAAAATGGCGTACAGAGGGAGGTGGAATATTACTCTATGTGCGTGTATTTTTTTGTTACCTAATTTCCGGTAAAATGACCGGGCCGTTTAAAAATACCGGTAAACCAAGCCGTTATTTTTAAAAGGTCCGGTAGGTTAAAAGTTGATGCTACTTTTCAGTTGTAAAAATACTTAAATGAGTTCAATAAATTTAAAAATAGTTAAATCCGCAAGTTAATTCTTATAGAAGCCAGAGAAAACACCGATCCGAGTTGGGTAAATAATACAAGCTGGGTTAAAATTGGTCCGATGAAAAGACCATCCGTTAAAAAAAACAACTTTTCACATAAAATAAGATTTAAATAAAAAATAAAATGAATCCGCAAGTAATTTCTTCTTTAAAAAATAGTATGGGAAATTTAAATATTGATATTGCTACCAACTTTAATAGAAATTCGGGTAACGTTTTTGAACTATTTACTGGAATATTTACTTGAATATTATATCTCGCATTTTTATGTAATAAACTTTTTTTGTGTTTTTTTTTGTTTTTTAGTGGAGGCATAATCTATTGCCTTAAAGTATCGGTGGCAATATGCATTTTTGTCAAGTGCATGTGACAAGGCGTTTTTAGGCTTCTATATGTAGCTAATATGAGCAGACTTATAATCACTCGTTATCGCTTGGATATATGTTACGTCCGTCCGTCATCTATTGTATCAGGCTCTATCAATCAATTAAAAAAAACGTCCCAGAGAATAAAGAGAATAAAAATTTGGAACACAGCTTGAAAAAGAAAAAAAACTATTTCCATCCAGTATTTTCTTATTATTTAATTACTTTGGGATTTTCCTGAGCAAAAACTTCTTTTCATCTTTTGCTTATGCATATAGCTATACCAAATGACATATTTTTAGATTCTTGAACTTTAACTTTTTTTATCTTTAATTTTATTTTAATATGTAGATTGAACATCTTTCTGACAAACGATTTATAAACGAGAAACATTTACATGTGTTTACGTTGGTTTTAAAATATTTTTTATATTCTGTAAATTTTAAATTTAAACTAAGGTTTCACGATAGCTAGATAACTAAAATAAGATATATATATAAATATGTATGCAAATATATATATTTATAAACGCATCGAAGTAACCATGTATTTTTATGAATATAAACGCGTGTGTTCTACTTATACGCGTGAAAAATAAAAAAATCGAGCAGTGAACGAAGATAGCCGAGACATGACACTCACAAACATATTTAGGCAACTATATATTAGTAATGTATAGAATAGAAGCCGTGAGTATGAAATACTTTTGTGTCTGAAAATTTCCTCTCTAGTTAAAACGGTGACAAGAACATGGTTCTTGCACACTCAGCAGAGTGTCGCTTGACACTGCGCCCCTTAATACATGTTTAATCATTTTTAGTGTTGAGCTCTTTCTCGGTTGCAGACCCGTTTATCGAGTCCATACCCATAAATATAAATTAATAAATTTATATTTATAATTGATATTATTTAAAAAATATAAATGGTACAATGGAAGACTTAAAATAGTATAGATTTATATTTTTTCGTTATGTTTTCATACATTATGAAAATACTTGTGTATAAAAACCAAGGACATAAAAATAACAAAGGCTCAATAAAAGCTTTAATAATTATTAGCATTAAAACTTCCAAAAAATATAAAACAGCATTAGGTTTTTTTTTCAGAAATGAAATTTTATGATTTTTTACCAAAGGGCTATGTCGCACAAAGATTGGGGTACACGAGATAAGTGGTTACAAGCTAGACCTGAATCCGCTGAACTTCTCTGTATATATAACAGTATAATATTACATTTTTGCACTGGAATCACTCAAGAAGTAGCTGATTTAAGAACGGGTTATTTTAAAACACTGCCTCTTTCGTACATTTTTCACCTTAAATAGTATGACATCTTTAAAAATTGTAAACAATGTTTTTTATACAAATACTATGATTTAGTTATTTAGTAATTAATCAAATATCATCTACCAAATTATCATGAAATATTAACAACGGATATGTTTTCCCGAGAATCGTGATTTTTTATTACCCGGTTCCGAGACCAAAAAAAAATTTCGGTTTAAATGATTTTCGATACCGGTTCCAAACTATTTCAGTATTCCCTGGAATCTTGGTACTGAGAATCCCAGGCACTGCGAAATCTAATGCACCAATATCTTAAATTTTGTAAAATAAATGTATAAAAAGTTTATGAAAAAAGTAAAATTTCAAAATATAAAGGTGAAGGATCAAAAAAATACGCTCGGGGACTCTAAACCTTCGTAACAAGAGTCATGACTGCATAAGAACATAATGAGAGACCAGCACAACTCAAAGACTTCTAGCTAATTATATGGTGTAATCCAATATTCCCTATACTTTAAAAGGCAATGTGGGTTGGGTACTTAAACAAAAATTACCAACACTTTTCTATTTTTAAATGTTCGTGCTACATTTATTTTTATGTTTTATGCAAAAGTACGTACAAACCCCACAGATTTTACGAAAATTGCGATTTTCAATTTCTGATGAGTGTGGATAGAGTTTTGAATTAAGCAAGAGTTAACAATACATATAAATGTAAGTTATGCTGTAAAAAGTGTGCTTAAAAAAAAAAATTGATAAATGCTTTTCATTTATACTATTAAAATTACTTAAAAAAGGTTTGTATAATAATATTCTACGAAGAATATTTCAAAAGTTATGACATTTTATAGATTTTTTATAGTTATTTTCTTAAAAGAGATGTAAAACCGTTAAGAAAATATCGTAAAGTTACTAAAAAATTATATAGATAGGCGTTAGAAAAATCGTCATTATTCGCTCTGTTACCAGGTGTTGGTTTAATTGTTTTGAAAGGTAAATGAGGAGTAAAATAATAATTTTTCATTAAAAAACCTCGTTTGAACGCGATTTAAATAAATTAGAAAAATAAAATGTTTGTATGCAAATTTTAAAATGTTATCTTTATCAAGTTTTCTCATTAAAAAAATGCAACATTTATTTTGACAATGTTTACTATTTCACAAATTTCACCTATTTTGCTTGAAAACCTTTTTTTGCATATATTTTAAAATATAAGTAATAATATAGTATCTATTTTAGTATTATATTTTATTTTTTCGAAAATTATATTTTCATTCTTATTCAATTTGTGTATATTTAATTATTTTAATGACTATTTCTAGCTTTTTTATTTATTCTAACTTTTTTGTATCCATTATAACATTTTTGTAATGAATATTTAGGTAACTATTTCCATTTGTTCAATGACTATTTTTTGGTTTCTAGCTATAACTTATCTATTATTATTAAGTTATCTTTGCTCCAACGTCTATCATATTAGGCCCGCCATCACCACTCGCCTAAAAGTAACATTTGCACATAAAAAGTATGTTTTTAAAACTACTTTTTAATTTTATTATTTTCTGACGGTAAGTATTATTTTTAGGTGAACTTACAACTAACATTGTTAATCAAAACTTTCTTTTTATTTTAAACCATCAACATGTATGTTTTTGGAACATATTTTTGTCGGTTAACATTATTTATTGGTGCATACAACTAACATACTTTTTGGTAACAACAATTTCTTTTTGTTTTAAACAATTTAAAAATTCGTAGTTGAAAAACCATTCTTCAAAATGTCTTTTTTATGTATAAAAATAAGTTTACGATTTTACTGCGAACTCATAAAAGTTTGTTCTTATAATTATATTGTGTAACTATGTAGGCTAAAAAATAAACAATTAAATAAATGAGGTCACCCACGTTTATTTCAAAACAACATTCGGACTACACTAAACGATGTATATTGTAAAGGTGAATATGCTGCTCGCGATTAGAATACGCGTAATCTGATCTCCAAAAATCTCAAGCTAAATGATCGTGATCAAATTATAAGTAAAGATTAGCTTTGACATTTGTTGAATGTTCCGTTAGTTATATATAGATAAAGAAATCAACAACAAAATGTAATAAATAATATTAAACATAACTAAATAAAACTAACAAACTAACAAACTAACAACAATATAAATAATGTACATAACATGAATTCGCATGGAATTGATAGTGGAGAGTTTTTGAAAATGCGACGTTAGCGCCACTTTTAGTAATCTTGAGCAGCGTTTCACATATGGACCATAAAGTTTAAACGATGGAAATAATTATTTACTTGTACATCCATCGATGTAAACATAATTTTACGATTTCAAAACAACAACATCACAATAAACAGTGTTACCAGCAAAGCTCATTGACTTCCTCAAACATTGCGTCGTTCTATAATAACATATTTTAGAATACAATTATGATTCAATATGTATAATACAGTTATATATGTTAGTGTATTGTATAAAAAATAAAGGTACACACACATTTCAGTATGTGTTAGGGTGGATTTCGAAGAGGTTAAGTCCTTTCTTTCAGTTATCCTAATATTTGCAATTAAACCTTAATCTAATTAGAAACTGATTAGTCAAATCTAAAATGTATCAAAAAGAATAAGCAAACACTAATTTATATTTTCATAAAGCGATTTATTTTATCTCAATTAAAATTTCTTATTTAAATGTTTTTCCGAAACACCCTAATGTCTGTATTGTGTATATTACGATCTCGCTGGTATTTATGTTGAGCACTCGATATTTGTACAGTTCATAAAGCAGAATGTTATTACTTTGTTTACTTCTTGGTCCACCAATCCCGATACTCAGAAGAGTATTAAAATATCGAACGTAAAAGTAATACGCTACATACTCACACACACACACACACACACACACACACACACACATTAACTGTGTGAATTTACTACACATCAGGAATCCGCGGAGTTATTATTTATCGTGAGTACAACCCATCAGTCGGATTATGCGGCCACTTCCACAACAATCGTCCTTCATTCACATATATGTACATAAAAATGTACATTGTATACATATATGTACGAATATATATTGAATTGGATAATATGTTTATGCGTGCGAGAATGCTTCATTTTCTGTGTTCAATCACGGTTTTGTTAAATATGTTACTTTTACGACCGTTTAATATCTATATCCTGACATGGTTAAATACCATCACAACAAAAGTCGCGTGCGTGCGCCTGAGTAACGTTTTGATGAGTGCCGCGTTTGCGCTCACGATGTTTTTAACGACTGCTTCGTCTCCATATTCAGTATACATCGCATTAAATGTATATACATATTTCTTGCGAGGCTCACGCAAAGCTTTAAGCTCTATAGACTATATACGAGTATAATGCAGTTCGCACAGGCTGTTGCTGGTGCATGTTTTAAGACTTCAAGACCATGGGTCAATGCATTTGGAGGAATGCATGTATGATTCGAGTTGCATAGACACATTTAAATATATTCGAATTTAAAAAAAAATCAAATTTGAATATATTCTTATAGTTCTAGGAAAAGGTATTCAATCAAATGGAAACGCTACTCACAAGTTCAAGGTTGCAAATACAATCTGATATTTCGTATCTACACACACATACACTTATACTCACCAAACATTGATCCCATTTCAGCTGGTATACACACATATAACATAAATATTATACATAAAACATAAATAACCACTTTTTGCTGTAGGCCGCGCGGCACGTCGCGAGGCGCTCTGATTTATAAACCCGAATCGAACCGCAATATCATTATTTTTTGCCATAACCCATATTTATAAATCTGGTGTCCCTCTGTGTGTGTGCGCATGTGTGTGTAAGTGTGTGTGTGTGTTTGTATTTTATATGTGTATGCGCACAATGCACCCGAAATTCTCACGCTACCATAGAAACTAAAAATATACAAGTATGTATTTGTATATATTTATGTTTTTGTATATGGTACTCATAAATATATAGCTTCGCATAATTTTATATATATATATATATATATATATATATATATACCACGCAGATTAAATTTAGATCGCGATCAGCCAACGCAACACGCAAACGCGGCAAAAACGCACACATCTTAGACGAAAGCATGATTTGCGCGGACTTATTTTGAAAGACGCGCCAATGCCGATGCCGGCCGCCGAGTTTGCTTTTGTTTCAAAAGATCTAAATAAGACCAAACGGCAGACACGTTTCGATTGTGTTTTATATATAATATGTAACGATATTTTTTTGTAATTGATTCCAAGCATCCAATGTCTTCGTCTTTTTGGACATAGACATTAGAAATACATATAACAAGACAGTTCATAATTTTGTTAGCATGTCACAAAGCGGTTTGTTTCGGGAACAGTAAATATAACATTTATTAAAATGAACCCTCATAATTTTGTTACTAGATTAGATTAACGTTTTGAGGATTCAGTAGTGAGCTGAACATCTCAATAAATAACAATAAAAAAAAATATGTTTTAAAACATAATCTTTAAAAACTTTTTCCTGCTGACTAAAATATTCTCACAACGTGAAATAGAGAAGAATTTCAGAGTCAAAAAATACGTACGGCTTCTATATCCTATACATAATATCTATGAACATAACATAGATTTAATTATAATAGTAAAACTTTTTCTTACATATATTTGTAGCTGGCGGCATGAAATAGACCCCAAAACATTTTCAGTATACAACAACAATCATGTGCTGCGCAAGCGCAGCACTCTT
>JAAAKO020027685.1:0-13808 GCA_010015015.2 Bolitophila cinerea
AACAAAAAGTCAATCAACATAAACATTATTTTATACAGAAAAGACTTTGGCTGACATTACCGATCAATTCATAAAGAAATGGCGACAGTTACATTGCTTCGTCAAAGAGTTGGCTCACAATTCATAAAGTGATGGCAATTGTGTCATATCTGTGTTGGCAGCTTTGTGACTGGCGCTTGCGGCCACACACCTAAATTCTTGCGCAGACCCAATTTCTCAGTTTTTGTTAAGCTTGCACGTATATACAAGACACTGCGAGCATTAGAGGGTAAATTTTCCTGGTCGAATTTTCCGAATTTCTCAAGGTCAAATTTCTCAAGGCCCTTATCCATTTCGATGTTTTTTGCTTGCACGTAGGTATATAAAATATCACTGTAAATACACTTCTGTGTCACCAATTGTTTCATTCGGCCAATCATGATTTTACCAATCGTATCAATCGGACAATAGTACCATTCTGCCTATCTATTCGGATTGCCGTGATTTGGCCTATCGGGATTCGACCAATCGTATCATTCGGCCAATCATGATTCAGAGAATCTAAATTCGGTACATTCCTTGTTTTTAATAAACATTATTAATAGGCGTTTTTAAAAATAATTAATAAATATTACTTTTTTTGTTATGAAAATGATAAAAAAACCTTTCAATACGAAAAAGGATAAAATATTTTATATTTTATATTTTTTTATTTTTAGAGGTTCCTTCTCGAGGTACATAATAAAAAGTTTAATTCCAATCTCTTAAGCATAATGCCAAAAAGTCTAATTGGAATATTTAGGGAGGAACGCCTTATCGTATCGATAAAAAATAGAGCTCTGAACTTTTAACTGTGACTTAAGCAATCGCCAGAGTATCAGTTTAAAACTTCAAAAAACAAAACCAACAGTTGCGACTAAGCATTTAAATAGGGGTGGTCGTTGTTATTTTATTTTATTTGCGTGTTTTATATTACATTATTTGTTTGTATTTTGCAACTAAATTACAAACAGGACATTGAAAATAATATCCCGACCTCCCAACGACCTAGACTCTGACAAGTTTCTCAAGATAGAATTTCCTCAGGTCAAATTATGCAAGATCTAATTATGAAGACCAAATTTCTCGATGTAAAATGTCTCAAGGTCCAATTTTTTAAGGTCGAATTTGTCAAGATCGAATTTCTCAAGGTCGAATTTATCAAGACGAAATTCTCAAGGTCCTTTTTAATTTTTTTAGCTTGCTTAGCCTACTATAACTGTTTAACTTAACCAACAAATTTTGAAAGTTGGCAGATCTGGGATCACAGGAGTCCTCAAAACCATTTTAGTACAGTTATAGGGTCATTTTTCCTGGTCGAATTTTCAGAATTTCTCCCCTATGGAAAAAGGGGATCATTTTTTCGGTCGTATTTTTCAATGTCAAATTCCTCAAGGTCGATTTTTGCAAGGTATTTTTTATGTTTCCATAATACACACTGCGATTATATAAGCACGCAATTAAAGGGATTTTTTTTTCGGTTGAATTTTCCGAATTTCTAATGGTAGAATTTCCCTTTTTCATTTTCTTTTTATTGCACGTAAGCATATTAGCACAATTAGAGGGTCATTTTCACGGGAAATTTTATTCCTAGTAATTAGAAAATTAAAAATTAAGTTACCAAGAATTCTCGGGGCGAATTTCTAAAGGTCCTTTTTCCATTTCCATCTTTCAGCATGTAATATAACACACACTGCGAGCCTATTAGCACAATTAGATGGTCATTTCCCCGGTCGAATTTTCTGAATATATCATGTTCTTATTTCATTTCCATTTATTTGCTTGCATTAATATTTCTAGGAATTACGAAATTTAAAATGATGATCCAAACAAAAGTTATTTGACCAATCGTGATTCGGACAATCGTGATTTGAACAATCGTGATTTAGACAATCGAAATTCAGCCAATCATATGATATGATAGTTGTAAGTGTTTTTAAAAATATTTAATGAAAACCAACCGATTTTTATTTTAAATTACTTGAAAAAAATGCTAAAAATAAATAAATATTACTTATTTTTTTTGATAAAAATGTTAAAAAAAAAACTTTTAATAAGAAAAATAAAAAACATTTAGCGATTTTAAAAATATTTAATGAACATTTATAAATAAGAAAAATCACTATTAAAAATGATGACTATTTTGCATTTCACTAATGAAAATGGAGAAATTTATAATTCACAAATTATAATTCATAACTTTTCTCTTTTCCAGAACGCCGATGAAGAATACTTTCCCGCGGAACAGCTACTGACCTACGAGAATCGAAATACCTACGTTGTGCCAACGAAACCAAAATCGGAAGTTTTGCCCGAACAAGTCATAATGTCAAAAAGTACTAATGTCTAAACTTAAAACCAAACTAAATAAATTATTATTACTAAAAATCCTATTTTTATGGATAGACTTTTAATTTAAACTTTTATCTCAACAGAATCTAGACAAAATAGTCTTTATTTCATTGCATCAGGAAAACCCATCCATAATTATCTCTTTTTAAAAAAATCAAAATTATTTATTTACACAGTCAAAAATACATACAATTATTAAATCTAAACAGAAAAATATTAATAATTTACAATTTCTTTAGCGGCATATAAAAAAAAACTTTTTAAAAAGTTCTCTCACGCACGCTCACTCAAAATACACATACATTGTTTAAATAAGTTTCGTTTTTTTTGTGTTTTAAATTTTATAGAATTAACATTTATTTGTTTTTTAGATTTTATTCATTTTCAAAAAAAAACAAACATTTTATGGCCATTGGTTTAATTTTTTGTGCGCAAATAAGTACAGATTACAGATCCACGCAAGCGTGATGTGAGATTTGAAGGCACATTGTGAATTATATATTTTTTTTATTTATTTATACTTAAAGTTAAATATTTACGTTAATCCTAGAGTTAACAATAACACTAAATCGGTTCGATTGTGTTTTATTAATTTGTATTAGACACATTAAAACCTATATAATATATTCTTTTCGATTGGCAGTTTTTTAGTGTTTCTAACAACAGTTTTTTTTTATTTTTTTTATTTAGAAGGCATTCTGAGTTACGTATATTAATTTAAAAATATTATTATTTATTGCGATTTTTTAAATATACAAATTATAAAAACTGCGACGTCACAGAGACGACCAGCTCAACAATTATTTATTTTAATTTAAAAAAACATCTTTTTTAAGCGAGATTTACGCTTTGCGTGCGCGTAATAACAAACTATTCACAAAAACAAATACATAAATAGAGAATAGCGGTCAAGAGATTCATCATGCATTCATTCATTCACTAGGGAACAAATGAACTGATCAATTGATTCAAATTATACTCGAAAACAATAATATTTCATACTAGTATATATCTGCCTGGCAATATATCACATTTGTATTCGGGGCACATTCGAAATTATTATATTGCTTTTTAGTAAAAATGTATTATTAATTATTAATTTATTTTTCTCAGTGTATGTGTTTGGGTTTGTCTGGTGGACATCCATTTAAAAATGCCACAAATTCATCGCCTTCGTTTTGACTAGTTCGTGAATTGACAAACAAAACAAAAATGGTGGTGTTACCCCCACCTCTCTGGGGATGTGGAGCAGCGGGGCCAGCATAATAATTTGGTTAGTCTTTTCGTTCATCCCTTACAAATGCTCATCTCCGTGGTAGGCTCCATTTCGGTTAAGTGGCTGTCGTTCCTGTGACGTGTCAGTCGGTCGGTTTCGCTTGAAGAAGCCACACTAAAAAAAAAGATTATTTAAGTTAGGTTTTTTTAAAATGAAAGCGCAGTCTCAGACAAACTAACCTTGTACAGCAGATAGATTAGCAACAACAGAATAATAACACCGGCACACGCGGACAACACCACGACCCACAGTGGCACAACGTCCAGCTTCGGCTCTGGAATCGGTATAGCCGTAATCCCGACCTCATGGCTCTTGATTGGTTTCTCCTGTGGCCTACCAATGTATGGCAACTTTGAAACCCTAGCCACGACCATTGTGGACAGATTCATCGGTACATTTGGTGCAATCTAAAATTAAGTTAAACCTGTTAATCATAACCTCAAACTATATAAATAGCTTTGCTCTCAAAGACTTACCAAATGCATTGTCGTCGCGACCAGCCTCGTCCGGATCGCAATCCATGTATTACTGTCCGTCTCAAGTGGCCCAGCAACACATCTCAAAATGGCGCACTTGGTGCGGTTACAACGCAGTGCCTCTTCGAGTTCGATATCACTGAAATCGATTTGACGACGCAATCGTGAGTAGTGCTTGAATTTCTGGTCCACACCACCTCGGCTGCTCTCCTGTTGACCTTGATGGGAATTACTATGGCTGCTGCTGCTGCTGCTACTGTGCGACGAAGACGATTGCGCATGATGAGCACCACCACCACCGCTCTGTGACTGACCCTCCTCATCTGCGTCATAGTATTCCTCATCGATGTCACCCGTGTAATCATCCTCGTACGCATCAGTCACACCAGCATCTTGATCGTTACCAGAGGTCTGTGTGAAACCCGTACCGGATGAACCATGCTGATTATGACCCGATGACGAATGATGCGACGACGATCCACTAGAGTGCGCTGATTGGCTACCACCACCAACACCGAATGCACTGTGCCCACGAGCAATGTGAGCAGCTTGTCCACGATTTCTGATCTCATCGTCAACATTATCGCGAGACAGTGTACCCAAATCCAAGGCGCTGGCCGTGAATCCACGGCCACCCTGAGCTACTTTCTCCATTTGCGTTACACCGGTTATGAGATCCGGCCGAGGTGGCTCACCATCTTGCTGACTATGCATTCTACGTCTTCCACCGGCGGACGTGGTTGAACGGGAGTTTCCTTCAGCCATTTGATTTGCAGCATGTGTCCTCGAGTGCAGTCCAGAGATGTCTTGGTTGACACTCTCTTCCGTTGGGAAGTCATCTAGCCTAAACATACCAGCCGATTGAACGTTACCCGATCTACCGGATTGGCTGTTGCTGTTGCTGCTGTGGCTGCTGCTACTTTGCTGTTGATTGCGAGACTCGTGCGAGGAGCGACCACCTTGTTGATGCTGTGCACGATACTGGCCGCTAGCAGCTGCTCCACCATAATGTTCCGTACTAGATTCGGACACATGAACACGTCCATCTTCTCCTCGGACAGCACTGCGGTTTCGACTGGCTGAATACGTGACAACCGGACCATTTCCTCGTGACGACGAATTCCAGGCAGACGATTGCGAATGCTCCTGGGCATAGTTCCTGCCAGCGGTACCGCGTTGAGCTTCGAGTAGTTCATTCTGGGCGGCTTGTCCAGCACGCTGACGATGGATCAAAGACGCATCTCCGGTGGACTCTTGATTCTCCTCAGCATCTAAACGTTTACGTTCCTCTGCCGTCGAGACAGCTTTACCATGAGAACTATGACTAGACGATCCACCACTAGACGAGGACGATGACGACGACGACGATGAACTTGAGCTCGAACTTTGTTCCACATACACCCCGGATCCATGCGCTCCGGTCCTCGACAAACTGCTCCGTTCCACTGCACCCTGACTCTCGAGATAACTCTTTCTAGCCAACAGCGTGTCCAGCTGTAGATCCCTAACATTCGCGTACGCCGTTGGGTCACACTTAATGTTACCACTTGTCTCCGGTTGGTTCAGCAGGTACATCAGTGGATCACCGGCAATCGTTTCGTACGGAATCAACACAAAGATCTCGGCCTCTTCAATGGTCGACGGTCCACCGTTACGAATCTCATAGATACTTACGACCTGTGGTCCGATCTCGTGCTCCCTGGTGGCATTCACGATGTTCACGTACTCTGTGACATTGTAGTGCAGCTCTGCATCGACGGCGGCTCCTTTAATGGTCAGATCCGTTTCTACCCAAATGCCGATACTCTTGCGAATCACATTATTGAACTGGGAACCGTCTGCCTCGGGATTCGTTGAGTTCGCTTCCATGTAGAACTCGTAGCTGGGCGACATGCCGTGCTTCTGAGCTGGCATCATGATGACACGGAAGTTTGCCTGTTTTTTTTTTTTTTGTAGAGAGTAATTAAATTATTTTATAATTTCAAGGAATCGTCTGGAATCTAGACTCTAAAACCTAGATAAAGGATATACTCACAACTTTGCCACTGGACAACGGATTGCCGATGTCACACTTGAGCGTGTGATTCGTGGCAGCCGACGGAGCCGTGCACGTGATGGGTGTGTCACGAATGTCACCGATCTTCTCGATCTTGCGGAAATTGAGACCCGGCGGTATGGACATGTAGAAACTGGCCTCGAACGCATCTTCGCCGTGATTCGGAATGAGAATCTCAACGGTGAGCAGTTCCTTGGAGCCCAGCAAATACTGGTCAACGGTTCTGGTGGGTGTCAATTGGGATTAGTATTAAATTAAGGAAAATATGTGAGTCTAGAAGATTATTCTTACTTAATGTCTAGCCGCAAATCGGGAATGCAGATATTGTCTGGGCCACAGTTCTTTTGAATGTTAATCGAGTCTCGCTGTACGGTTCCTTTGTTCTGGTCCATGACTGGCTCAAGCACTGCTCTGCGTTTGCGCGTGAGAGCTGGTTGACTCGGAGCCGTAGACCTGATGTTGAATTTCATCTCGACCTCCAGGGGAGTGAGTTTGTCACGAATGTTTTCCTGGAGATCGAAAGATATATAAAATTAATTATTGGAAAAGCGAAAAAATGGAGGTGAATAATTGAGGTAAGTTAAATGCTCCCCTACGATTAAGGAAAAGCGTTTGAAGCCGAGATAGAAGGCCAAACTGAACTTGATGGAGTGAATTTAATAAAAACCCAAACTTTGTCAGGCAAAAAAACCTACCGCAATGTACACCCGTTCCGTTCGGCACTCGGTCTTGCCCCGGTACAGTCGCATCGTTGAGTTTCGCACGTTCTTACCCTCGTCGTTCAGGAAAAACATCCGAGGATTACGACTGATCTTGGCATCGAGTACCCAGGACACCTCAATGTCAACGGTGCTCGGCAAATTGATACCGTTGTACTTCAGACACGAATTGACCGTTGTGCAGGTGACCTGTTTGCGATCGCGTCCCACCGTGCAGTTCTTATCGTCCAGCGAGATCAATTTGGACTCGGCCTCGAACACTGTGCTCGCTTCCATGACGGCAACCGGCCGGGATCTGGAATTAGATAGAAATGGGGCGTTAGAATGAACACCAATTGTGAAGACCAATTTAGTAAACTCACTTGAACACAATCGCCTTATTGGACTCGTACGCTCCGACCACAAGATCAGGATACATGTTACCGTCCAAATCAATGCCACCGGACACCGAAAAGCCAAAGGTGCTCAGGTAATTCGTTCCGGCCACGTCTTCGGCGAAAATCACTTGCGACGCCTTCTCCAGTGGACCCGTTGGAGAGCCATGATAAATGTACACGGCACCATGTCCATTCGGTCCATCGTACGGAGCTCCCACGGCGAAATCACCGTAACCATCCAGATTCACGTCTCCCAGTGAGGTCAGCGACAGTCCGAATCGAGCCTTTGAGTTGAGTCCATCACGCGTTTCGATCGTTTGGAACTTGTTCTAGATAAATAAATTGATGATAAGTTGGATAAGACTATCTAGACTATATCTAGCCACTTACATATTTATCCTGGAAAATAATGTACACCCTGCCCATCTCGTATTTGCCCTCGTTGTTCGGTTCCGTGTGCATCGGTGCACCAATGATCAAATCATCCAGTTTGTCTCCGTCCACATCGACCACGCACAGGGAGTACCCAAAGTACGAGCCAATCTGTTCACCGGTTATGTTCTGCTGATTGGTCATGTTCCACGAGAACAGGAGGACCTTGCCCAGCAGTCCACCGCCACGTGGCATTCCGATGGCAACGCCTTGGTTTCCGTCTCCGTTGAAATCACCGGCAGCCGACGAGTAGCCCAGATAGGAGTCATCTTCGGAGCTTGTGCTCTCACCGGACGACCAGACCCTCTCACGCGGATTATTCAGTCCGTACGAGTAGGTTTGTCCTTTAAACCAGAATTATGGTTGAATTTAGATTAGATTATACTCGAGTAAGATGCTGTACAGCAATGTTAAATCCAGGTTATGCGCTCCTTCGTTTAATTTAATAATCAACTCCCAAAAAGCAAAATTATGGTTTTTATGTATATTTTAATGAATACTATTAATATTTAGATTATGTTTTAAGTATATTACAATGTTTTGTTGTTGTTGTTGGTGAATTTCTAAATTATTTGGCTAAGTAATTTGTTATGGAATGGACACATCAACTTCTGTCCCCTCTGAATGTTTCCCTTGATTAGCTGCACAATTAGTTCTTGTTAAGCGTATGAGAAGAGGCCTATCAAGTGTGACGGTTTTTCTAATGAATATCGTTACTATTACTATAATAATACGAAAGTTTGATGATTATTTGTTTTTATCTACGATTTAATGATGGTCCTACAAAATAAAAATAATCATCGAATCGGTAGAACTATGGAGCTTTTGTGAAGCCATGATAAATGGGTTAGGAGGACTCTGCTTCCTTGGAGCGTGTCCTTTTTTTTCGGAGCAGTTGTAAGTGGGGTAAGCATAGGAAAGTACATAATCTACATAATTATAAAATTATAAAATATTTGAAATTTAGACAGGCTTGTCTGGGCTATTTTTATGATTTAGCATTATGGGTCAAAAGTCGCAAATGATGATGGTCAATTATGGCGCACGATGGTCAGCATTGTAACGTTGATCAAAGCTAAGCTAAAGTTATTAAAAAATATGTTTATGTTTATTATATAAAAAAGCTCCAAATAAAGGTTTTTTTTTAGGTATAGAACTTTGAAATGGAATAATGAAAGAATGATTTTTTTAAATTTAAATTAAATTGAAATCATTCAAAAGATAATCTTTTGGCATTATAAATATGATTTCTAGCATATGACTGTCAAGGCTGGCTCGGACGTAATCTAATCTGGAGGTCCAAACTAAACACATATCACTTGACAGCTGACAAAATGGCCGCCAGTTAAAACTGTGTTGCCAACTTAAAGTTCTATACCACTAAAAAATATCCTTTAGTTAAACATCTAAAAACAAATAGCTAAAAATCATTAAAAATATATAAAGCACAATCACCATTAAAAAAAAAACTAGAGAAAAAATGTCACCCAGCAGTTGCCGCCTCAAAACGGTACAAAAACGACAAAAACCGGCCGCAGTTAATGGGGTTGTGTTTGGTTTTAGGGTTTTTAGTGGTTTTTCTGAGATGATGAGTAGTGGTTGTTGTGTTGGTTGAGCGCGATTTTGTGAGTATGTGTGTTACTTGTAAATAAATAGTTAGGTGGGTTGTTGGTGGGTTGGTGGTGTATGACTCCACAATTATAGGCTGTATCCACAAAACTAGTGAAATTCGTTACCTCCTTCGCCGAACTGGCCGTATCGGGGTGGCTTGTACGGATAAACGGCCTCAGTATTAATTGAGAACGATTGTCCTGTTTAATAGTGCATTTATTTAATTTTTTTTGGTGGGAAGTGGTGTTGCGATGGTGGTTGTGGTTGTGGTGGTGGTTGTGGTGGTAGGTTTGGTATTATTCGCAGGTTCGAGCGCGCGGGTACAGGCATGGAGGAGGAGATCGTACAAAATAATTGGGATACAATTTAATAAGATTGGTTATTACAATAAAATACGATAAATAATTTGGTAAATTTATTTAAATATAATTTAAATTTGTTTAACACTAACGGACTATATATATGAAATAGGTTGGTTTGCATTGGTTTAAACATGCCGCATGATATACACAGGAAAAAACTACATTAACACTGGGATGTATAACCCTATTTAAAAAATTATATAATGATTGACAGAAGAATTTGGCTTAAGTGACAGTCGGCTGTCAATTGCCTCAATTCCAAACTTAACATAATACACATGCAGCTTGCAATTACACATAAATAGATAATATGTATGCTTTTGAAAAATGTAATAAATAAATTGCTTGCACTGCGGAAAAATGGGAGTGTCTGTGTGTGTTTAAATTAGTGCGTGCACAAGACGACACACGAATGTATATATATATTTATATAATTAAGTGCAAAATTATACCCGCATTTTTGTGGTCTTTTCAATGATGACAGACACGCGATTTTTTTTCGACATAAAACCAAGAAATTGGAGAGTATTTCTTTGGAATTGTTTATGATTTGGAATGTAGTGAATAGCTTACCTTGCCAGTACCAACTTCCCGGGGCTCCGATGAAGAGTCGATCGCCGTTCTGAGGAGAGAGGAAACAAAATTGATTAGTTTAGAAGGTTTTTGAATCATTCGGATTATGAATAATTTTGTGGGTTATTTCTATCGAGGGGCATTTCACTCCGAAAATATTGTGTTCCTGTATGAAATTATATCAATAATACCGATAATATAATTAATAATTTCAAGAATATCTGATAATATGCAATTAATAATAATATAAATACAATAATATTTTGAGAATATTGAATACATAGCAAATAATATAATAATACAGAAAATAATAATTATAATATAATAATAATATCAAATAATAATTGATAATATCGGTAGTATACAGAGAATATATTCTCGCGTACTCATTAGTTGATGCTAATTTTGTATATTTGTTCAGCCTAAATTTTGCGGTGTTAGGCAAGCACTGGTGAACACGTTCACATATAAATAATATCGATGTAATTATTAATAATATCAAGAATTTCTGATAATATACCAATAACAATCATATAAATTTAATAATATCAATACTATTGTAAGAATATATAAAATTTATAGCAAATAATAAAAAAATCATAATACAGAAAATAATGTTGATAATGTAATAATAATATCAAATAATAATCGATAATATCGGTAATATATAGAGAATATATTCTCGCGTACTCATTGGTTGATGCTAATTTTGAATATTTGTTCAGCCTAATTGTAGAAATTGTTAGGAAATCACTGGTGAACACTAATGACATAATATCAATCATATCAAAAAAAAAATATATATCACGAATTTCTGATAATATATACAAATAATAATAATAAAAATACAATAATATCAATAATATTGTGATAATATTAAATATATAGCAAATAATATATATATATATATATAGCAAATCATAATACAGAAAACAATAATGATAATACAATATAAATATCAAGTAATAATTGATAATATCGGTATAACAAAATACACTATAAATCACCACAATTGGTTTTTGTATTTTCTTTCCTGATAAAGAATTTAAAACCAACATCCTTTTGTGTCTTAGATTTAATTATTTACTCTATCCCTGCTTAAACTTAGCCAAATGAACACTAAATTAATTTTAAAACATATTTATTGTTTTCCGGCAAAGAGTGATAATGTTACCGTCATTCGGTGGCAACTCCACGTCAACAAGTTATACAAGTTCAGGGGTGGCCAACCTTGTATACATTTAGTTTATATTTTCTTGTATTTAAGTCTCAAAGAACTGAATAGCGTACAAAATATGTTTTTTTATGAATAACTGTAGTTTGTAATTTTCGCGCGTTGGTATAAGATGGACAGCGGGTCACGCCTCGAGTCAGACCTTGTCGACCAGATTCTTGACTCTAGCATCAAATTCAAGAATTTTAGCTCGCACCTTCTTCCAGTATCATATCATAACTGATAACAAGATGGAGGTAGTTTCTTATAGTATACGCGTGAATATGTTATATGTCTAATATAAAATCTAAATCTTGCAGACAGTCAGATTTTACAGCTAGCTGCGGTCCAAGCCATCCTTATGTTGATCATGTTCAGGCCTTACGCAGGACACAATACCTGTGAGCATGGGGAAGCCGGTGAGCAAAAAAACGGAGAGTTCGCTGTCCCGCTAAATCCCAGGCAGCACGACAGGCCAAGAATCAGACGAGAATAAAGAGAACAACAGGCAGGAGGTGGTCATGGTCATGTTCATGGTCCATCCATCCACCCAACGTCTTCTGGATCGCAAGATAAAGGTTGTCACAAAATAAAGCCAGTTTGGTAGCACGACACCAAAATCAAGTTGGTAGTATTCCCAGTTTGGTAAGGACAATACTACGTTAGTGGCGACGACATAAAGAGAAGAGGTGAAATGGAAAGTTAGTAAGGATGGTAAGCCAGTACCAAGATAAAACTCTCAAACCACTCCATATGACTCGAGAGGGTCCAATAAGACAAATTCCTAACAAGACTAGCCTTTCTCACAGTTTTGCAGAAGCTGTGGCTGGCGAGATCAGGATTGCCATCGCAAAAAATTGATGACCAGGATTCGAATAGTATAAAATTGTACTCTAGCTGTGGTTGAGATAAGACAACATCCCGTCGTCTAGGCCAATCATTTCATATATATTCCTTGAGAACAGGACGTGGAAGCGAAAAGGTCCAAGTAAGATTAATGATGATGAACCCGGGAGTTTCGGCTACAAAATAAACCGACACAAGGAAGGGGAAAACCAAGAGTGGTATCTGCATAATTTTTGCTACAGGAGAATCTTCTAGGAGATCCTGATGGACATAGGTAATCTCCAGAACAAAATTAACACTGTCAAATAAAACACAGCATGCAAATGCAGCTCTAATTATCACTCAAAGCTATTACACACATAATATTAATTTATTGATTATAACGATACGAACTTTTCAGCCGACCTGTATATATTCGCAAGTAAATCACAAGCATATATATATATATATATATATGATTATGCGATAATATGCGTAATACTCGTAATATCCGTAATATACTATGTAATATCAATAATATATTAAGAATATCATGAGAATATTGAGAATATAATGAATATCCTAAGTAATACCAACATACATGAGAATATTATAAAAATATCGAGGATATTAAAAAAAATATATGGTAATATGAAAAACACGTGATAATATATTACGAAATATATAATATGGAAAACATTTTTATCGATTTGGTTTCGATTTCTGGTTCGATTGAAGCTCTAAATATGGTCGAGGCGTTGGATATTGTAATAAAGTTTCTTTCACAACCTCTATAACCCCGTACCCGAGAAGGAGAATTAACCGCTATTCAAGATTCAAGAGTTTATTAGAGAAAATTTGAGATATTATATAAAACATATTTTTTTCATTTTTTTTATTTGGACTTCGGATCTAAGCCAAAAAGCGTAATAGATAATACGTAATCTGCATATCGATCGTTCCGAGAGTTCCTAATGAAAGTATTCACCTACAAACACTTCAATCATCACTTATTTCCGATTGTACAACTAAGAAACCCTACAAGTGTGATGTTTTATTATTTTCCACCACCATGGATAATTGAACATAGCTCACCATGCGGAGGCTATTTTGAAGTGTTATTTTAGAACTGTAGTTCCGTAATGATATAGTTAAGAGATTAGATGATAACAATTATAAAATGAATCGTAATGGTCTTGGGTATAAGGTATTATTTGAGGCTATCAATAAAATTTATTTCAAATAAAAAATTATCGAAAGGTAAAATATAAAAACTCATGAAAAAACAAAAAATCGTATTAATATGATATTTAAAATAATTATTTGTCTTACTTTTGAGGTTAAGCTCTGTTTTAACCGTACCTTTTGAATACGAAGCCAATTTATGGTAAAATGTACCATTCTTTAAGGCTCCCAATTTAGCGTTCGCTATTTAATTCAATTTTTACCGCTAAAAAATTCAAAATTGTGCTCTTATTTTATAAAAATTGTGCATTAAAAAATGTAAAATCGTCCTCT